>WTSP01010596.1:39723-81245 GCA_025331215.1 Actenoides lindsayi | reverse complement strand
ATCAACACCCTCCAGCTCCCAGTACTGCAGCATAAGGGCTGGATGGGGAAAAGCAGCTCAGCCAGACCCACTACAACTTCCCACTGATTTGCTTATAACACACAGCCAGGTAATTCTGAAGAAAAAGACTTATTCATAACAGTGTGCTAGAACATTTCTTGAATTGCTGTGGCTGCACTGAGAATGTATGTCACTGACACAGAAGTAGCTAGATATGTTAGATTATATAACATTTCTTGAAATCATTTATTTACTTTCAATCCATAACTTTATTGAGATTAGGTTTATGTATTGAAAAACAGTGAGGCACAGCAATGGTTAAGGGGATTCTACACAAACCAGTCTTTCCCCGTGAGAAGCAATCTGCACACCTACATTTCTGGACTGCATTCTCAATCACTTTTGGAGCAAAGAAAGTATAGCAAAGTGCTCCTCCGTACTGGGAATGAATCCCGCCTCACCATCTGTTACTAATTTTGGAGCTGAAGACCCCATGCATTAATAAATCACTAAGTTTAAAAAGTTGTGTTAAGCTGGTGTTAACTTAACCCAGTACAGTCAGGAATGTTAAAGTTCAGACTAGATTTGGGACAGGGTGAATATTTTCCTAACTTTATATATATATGACTTAGATTTCTTTGGGGCAGAAGATGTTATGTTTTATAAGGAATCGTATCACACAGTTATGACTGAGTGCTGAAGTGGTCTTGAATAGTAGTATATCACATTCAATATTTGCCGTAATACCTTAGTACAGTGAAGCAACTAAACAGTAATTTACCAGTTAAGCATATGTTCTCAGTTATATCTGATATATGGTGCTGATCTGTGTCCTTGTGATGTGATAGCTTTAAAAGGCCGTTTATTGCTTTACACAGGTCAGCGTTTTTGGCTCTCAACTACATTCTTCATCTTTTTGTAAGTGCCTCAACAGGGCTGAAGAGAGAACCACTGCAGGAGGTGACAATTTCAACTTTATTTGGTGAAGAGCTACATAGTATGCCAATAGTCCAGAGCATTGCTTGGGACTGATTCCTTCATTCTGAAGTGCTCTAACTTAGTATAAAAAGAGGTATGCTTTCAGCCTGAGTAATTTATAAGTTTACCTTCTGTTTGTTGGGTTTTTTTTCTGCAGGATGTCCCAGAAGAAATAGATCCAGAAAGCACTGGGCTTGCTGCACCTGAGCTATGCAGATGGCCTTCATGTGCACATAAAATCAGAGGCATTGACCTGCCCATATGTAGCTGATATGTCTGTGCTGCTCCTCCAACTGAGCTGCCAGGCATCTGGAATTCTCAAAAAATTGTCCAAAATACTCACATCCCACCTGGATACCATTTCCAGGAGGAAAAAGAGGACTTGTCAGGAAAAACCTGGACATATGGCAGCCTAGTACAATCAGAATAGTTAACTGTGAAAGCAGGCCACTAAAATGAATTGTATATTTTATATTCTCTGTCTTGTGCTGGAAACATAGCATACCTATGATTCTTTATTTTATCTTTCATTATGGAAATTAAAAGACATAGGGATGCTCTGTTACAGTGCATTGGATTCACAGGCTTCTTCAATGTTGATATTTTCTATAATATGGAGTTATATTTTTCATGCTACTTCCAAGGGTCATTATCACATGTAGTATGAATGTTCATGCATAATAATTTAAAACATCTATAGTGGATATGTAGCTTCTACTACAGTTACAAAGCAAGCTCACTGAACACTTTTCCAACATTAGTATCTTTTATGTTTTATATGTACAATAAACAATCGCTAGTTTTGTTACTTTGCAGCATTAAGGTAATGGTTCCTTTGAACATGGACACACTGCATTGTAATAACAGTACAGACTGCATATTATGAAACTGCAGTACTCAATGCAAAGTAAATATCCCAATGGCAAGTAACTTCTGAGTATACACAGTAGTTGCTATAAAACCACAACATCTTGCACAATTTAAATTACTTAAACTGATTATTTTACATTCCAGGCTAATTGTCTGCAAAATTTCATTATAAAAATCACAGCTGTTTCCTGGTGCACGTGTGCATGGGATTTTGTTTGTTTGTTTTCTTTTCATTTAATATAAGAAAAATATGTACCTGAAACAAAATTTTTGTTCAGTTTTCAGAGCCACATTTATTATAAAATGTTTAACACTGAATGACATTAAACTTATTAAGCCTTATAGCCTAACCTTCCATCCACACCAGCTCTCTGTATAGACCCTTATCAACATAGTCTTATGGAATATGAGCCTGTACATCCATGCTTGAAGACACATATGGCTTCAAAGTATGCCATCTCAATCTGCGCATAATTTATATAAAAAATGGACAATGCCTATTCTTATTTGCATATAAAGAGTCAAAGGCATCTTCAGATATGAATCAGAAAATCCATTTGACTTCAGTGAAAGTACATGCACTAAAACTAGCATAGGGTTGACAGTTTATGGAAAACAAGTGTTCTGCCCATGCTTTTCTTAAAAGACACACACACACACAAAGCCTATGATTTGTACTTCCACAAACTGCAAAATGCAATAAATGCATCAGAAAATACAGTTTTTTATATTTTCTAGCTAGAAAGATTTAATTGTGTTTTAACTGAGCATTCAGAGAGATTAATAACTAATATTTTGTACAAAATAAACTGCTGACTAAGAACTAAATTTACCAGACCAAAATATGACTGATGCCTTAAAAGTCCAATCCTGTTTGCTGTAGACACAAGGGTAAAAGTTGCTGCTTACATGAATGCTATTAGCTGCAATAGCAATAATGATGATCATATAGTAATTCCATCCAATCAATGAATCACTTATTTCTGTTCCCTCTCTCCAACTGCAGGCAGTGTCAGCTTCCTCCATGAAAGGCTAAGAGTATTCACACTGTAATTGCAGTTACCACTCACCCAGTGACTGGAGAGGGTGTTCTGGTATACACTATTTAGTGACTTTTCAAAAACACCTGCATGACTCAGAAGTTTGAAAGTGGCTTAGACTCTTAGGAAAGTCAATAGAAATTATGCACCTCAGGGCCAGATTTTTAAAGGCTACTATCTTCCATTGATTACAGGAATTAGGAACCTAAATACCTTTACAAATCTGGCACAAGAGGCTAAATCACATTTGAAAGTCAATAAGAATTAGACTCCTAAGTGCCTAAATCAAATGAAAAAAAGACATGTTTTAGGAGTGAGAATCTTTATAATTGTATTCCCACTAGTGTAACTGCAAATTATGGGTTCAATTATTCCACTTAGACACAGCTTAGAGGAAGAAAGTGGTATGAAGTTGCAATGCCCCAGAGGAAAGCAACCGTTCCTAAACTCTTTCAGGAGATGCAGCATACTGCTTCATGAATTTTAGGCTTGTAAGAGAAAGAAATCATGGTTTTATTTTAAGCTTTTTTATTTTCTTTAGACCATCAGGATAAGAACTAATGATTGTATTGGTTTTCATTTCTATTTGTAAAATGATGCAATTTTTCAAAAGTATACCATTTATTCTTCCTTACATTTCTGAAAACTGATATAATACTTAAGAAAAATGAAGTAAGATATTTGACTACAATAACTTACAATGGAGGGACTGAATCTTAGAATTTGAATGCTTATGTGTATGCCTCAATGAGCTATTTTAGTAGGATTGAGAAGTAACATTTTTCTTTGTTCAAGTACTCACTATGACCAAATGTGGCAAAATATGGCCATAAAAAAAAAATAAATAGAGAAAGATAATATATGAAACAAGAAGATACAGGGAATGGAAGAAGAGAAAATACCACCCAGAAGGTACAAAATATTTCTGGTAATGCCTTGAAAGGCAAGTAAGTATATATCACTGGCATAGAATTATTTTGTTTATAATTTTACCATAATTACACAGGCAAGTTATCTTACTGCTATCAATAGGACAGCAATTTTATGCAAAGGTCATCTCTTTTCACATTAATCAAGGAGTTAACAGTGATTGGGATGATTCAGGAAAATCCTAGAATGAGAAGGGGGTAATTATTCAGAGAAGGGAAGAAAATAAACAGGAAATATCATGTATTGCAAAAATGAATAACGAGACTCCAAAATGAATACCACATTCATTTCTGGCATTATCCCATCTGGTAAAAAAAGACAAAAGAAACGTTCTATCTGAGATGTCAATACCACATGCAATAAGCTAAATACTTTTGAATTCTTCCTTTGGAAGAAAAATTATGGGAACTGAGGGTGATATATAAAGAAAAATACGTAAATGAGGCCAATAAAATCATACACCATATAACAAAAGTAAATTAGGAACTGTTGTTCACCAAGTCTCACAATGATGAAGTTAGGGACAATACAATGAAATTATCAAATTCTAATAAGATAAAGCAATGAAAAGGAAGATTGATAGTTTTTCACAGAAAATACTGTTACATTGTATTACTTTTTGATATATACAGTTGTGGCATGGAAGTATAGGTTTGGTCAAAATGAAGAAGAGGTAATTTGACAGTTTTAATGCTGTTAGCATAGATGTTAAATCTGAAAATCTCTACGTTTGATTTTTTCCAGAATCCAGGTAACAGGTAGAAGAGACGGCGTATGGAGAAAGAAATAAATACCTCTCATTGCTGGAGATATTTGTCATGTAGACATAATGCTTACGGATATGGTTTAGTCGAGGACTTATCAGTGTTAGGTTAATGATTGGACTCGCTGATCTTAAAGGTCTTTTCCAATCTAGGCAATTTTATGATTCTGTGAAAAGAGGAAAATAAGCACCAGAAAAAAGTTTATTCATATCTTATTCTTATGTTCTTCCCTTAGCTTAAGTTAGCAACTGGTGCTCCTCTTGGTTCTTTTTCTTATGGACAGATTCATGATTGGCCAAAAGGTCTTTCCCTGAAACTTATATCCTCTTCCCAAAGACAAGACAGGCAGAGGAAAAAAAAAACCTTCCTGAGTGAGCAAAATGAGTGTGGGAGAAATCATAATAAATAGGAAAAGGGAGGAGGGTAATAATTAAAAGGTCACAAACATAAGGGCAGGACAATATCAGGAGACACCAAGCAGAGTCCTGTAAAAGCACTCATCATTTCTTGAAAGTGTCATCCAAGGACACGTGGGCATTGCTTGGTGATATGATGTATGGAGGTATGACAGGTCAAGGCAACAGAAATAGTCTGCAGTTGTCCTGTTTTCCCATGCATCTTACTTTTCCTGATGCCAGGAATGGCCAAGGCCAACAGGAAGGTGATGAGGAGCTGTCGTGTCATGGTGGGGCCTCAAGCCTCACAGATATAAAGAAAAGGAAAAGGAGAAATACATAATATCAACATGGGGTTCTTAAGGAGGTGGAGGAACTGCAGCTGGTGTACATGGCGTACATTTGCACTAAGGTCTCCTTCTTGCTGCAGGAAATTCAGAGGACACTAGGAGCTGCTCCGTGTCTATGAACACGTCCACATGCGGATATTTTTCCATTCATTCACAATGAAATGTGGAACATGCTTCCCCACAGGTGTATTTTACCAAGTTGATAGTTAAAGAGCCTATCAGTTAGTGTATACAGGGGAAAAAGAAGAAGGAAATGGAGTGAAAGGATTATGTCTGTGGAAAATGTTTTCACAATGCAGTTTAGACACTGAGCAGATACATCTCATGAGGCCTGCTCATGTGGGGTTGTGATGTGCTCATGCTTTCTGGAAAGGTGTATAAGAGCAGAAACTCAATAAAGAGAAATGCATAGTCAAGAATCACATGTGCTTGGAGGCCACCCTCCTGCAAGGCTTGCGTAAGGGAAGGGGGGGATCAAGGGATTCAAGACGGCCCTCATCTTCTGAAGCAGAGCATAGGAAATGCTATGTGTCAGACTCCAGCCAGTATGGGCCCATGCATACACACTGAGTGTAGTCCAGCAGGTCTCCAATCTTCCTGACACTATTTTTCCATATACTAAGGGGATTTCTACCACTAACACATGTAAGCAAGGGTAGTGCACCAGAAGTTCAGTAAGATTCCCCTTTTTTGGTGGCAATAGGGAACATAATTACTCCAAAGAGCTTAGAGGTCCTATCGGCATATGCTATTGGAAACAAGGATGTCCGTTAGATAAAGCTTCAGTCTAAGCCTGGAAGTCCTTATATTTTTGCTTGAAGTTTCCTCACCCTACTTTACCCTTTTATAAAATAAGTCCAGTCTCCCTTTATAGCCATTGTAGGGAGAGGCACCTTCAAAGACTGATTTATTTATTTCTGGAAATCATTGCTTTCTCTCTGATGCTAAGGTGGGTGAACCTAAGCCCCTATGAGAAGACTGTGTAGGAGGAAGCCGTTCCTGGCATATCAAACACTGAAGGGAAAAAGTTCTTATTGCCTGACATGGTGCTGATCTGCTATAAGAGTAACTTCCGTAATGCAGGATCTAGTTGACATATTGTAGTCATAAAAATAAGCTTTCTTCCATGTTTTGTAGAAAGAAATATTTAGTACACTTTCAGACCTCTCTTTTGCAGGTTATAGAACAACAGACAATTTAAATTCTATTTGTATTGCTCTATTAATATAATAAAGCCACCCTCTGAGAATTTTTCAATTTCACAATACTTCCACAGCAAGTACCGTATTTCCGAAGTCATGTAATGCTGCAATAGAGTCCTGTCAATACAACTTAAGAATGGAAGGAGATTTATGAGGTGCTGGCCTTCTGATTCCACAGCACAAGGTAAACTCAAGTAACACTGAGGTTTGATTTAAAAGCAGTGACCCTCAAAGTCTGCTGCTTAAATATTATAAAAACTTGCTGCTAATTATCAGGGCCATTACTGTCAACAAATTATGGTTTAAAAAACTGAACCTGAGAGTGTCTACTATCCTATTCATACATAGAGGATTTATGGTTACAATTCACATCCTGGCAAATCTTTTAATCTGTAAAATGGCAGGTGTGATTTAACCATGTCACTGACCTATTAAGCTCAGTGAAATTCCAGTGCTGAATTCCTTCATATTTCTTTTAAAAAGAGAAAGACATTTCAAATTAGTATTTTTTTCAGTGTAATGAGCTATCTGCATTAATTGAGAAAATATTGCATGTGGATTCCATAGTTGTAAATGAAAAAGTAATTAGTGTTTGAATATCATACGGCTTTAGTCCTTGTAGATTTAAATATTTAATTGAGTGTTGATCTTGCAAACATTCATGTGAGTACTGTGATTAAAGTTAACAATGTATCTACAACTTGGTAGATTGGATCTTTTTGTGATATAGCCAAGCATTTACTTTTGTAGATTATGGGATACATGCACAAAGGTTAGTTTGTAAAATCAATTGCTTTCAGTAGCTGCTTATTCAGAGATCTCAGGGTATAATCAGTAATGAAAGGACTTGTTTTCTCTCAGAAGCTTGTAAGAAGAGATTTGTAAGTTTTATTCCTAAATCATATACGTATTTTCTTCTATTTAGATTGCTCAAGAAAGTCCTGTTAAACATCTGAATTTCCCAGTTATTCAACATACTTATGTTTCTGATTAATATTCAGTTTCTAACTTAAAAAAAACCCAAACATAAAAGATATAAGATTTTTTTGTTTTGTGAATTTTTACCATTTCCCTCCAAATGTGTGATTACATATCACTGAAGAACTAAATTGTTCCCTATCATTCATTATATATGTTACTTACAATTATATTTTTCTTTCTATTACTATTTTGTTTTTTCTATACGGAGCTAACAAGATTTCAGATGGTATGGTATAAGTATCAAACATTTCTTTTAGTCTATGGTACACAGGACTACCATTGTATTTGGAATACGTTGATGTTTCTGTCAACTTGCCTTTGATGCCTTCTCCTGTATCATAACCTTTAAATACTATAAGCAATAAATTATGTTTTTGACTACAATAAGTAAGAATCATAAAAATTCTAAGGGAGCATATGAATTTTTCAAGTACATGCTTATTTACTTAGTAAATAAGGCTTTTTATAATTGTATATAAAGAAATAATTCTGCATTTTATAGAAATACAAAAGTATAACCTGTTCTTGAAAGAAGATCAGTCACTTTCTTCCCAACAAAATCATTAATTTAGTACAGATTATTGGATTAGAGACTGTAACCAAGAGGTAAAAAAAAGTTTAATATTAAAGGAAAACATCTCTTCCTTTTGTTCTTGAAATAGATAATTTGTTTTAATAGAGGAGAAATTCAGTAACCTTCCAGCTTCACATTAAACAGAGTTCCAAAAGTATGTGGTATTTATACATGTAATTCCCTTTAGTACTAATTAAAACATATAATTATGTGTGCAAGACTTTCCCATGTGCCACCTAGTGAACTGTCTATGATAACAAGTTTCCAGTCTAGGGAGAATGTCATATGCAGAGGACAGCATGGGAAAATAAATAAATAAATAAATCTGGTTAATGAGGAGAAAGCATGGTGGGGTATGTTGTGGTTTTCAGAAGTATTCAGTAAGTATTTAAATAAAAAACAGTAGCTTTTACTTAGGGGTATCATAGTTTCTGTTGCATAGCCTTTTGAAATCTCCCCACCACTGACAGATAGATAATCCAATTTTTTTCACTTCTCACTCAGCAACTTCACCCAGCTATGGTGTTCATCAGAGCCCCCTAGAGCCAGTTCAATACGCAGTTTCCAGAAAACTATCCCAAAAAAGAGAGACAGAAACATAGAAAGGAAGAAAGAAAAGGAAAAAAAAAAAAAAAAAAAGAAAAAAAAAAAAAAAAGAAAGAAAGAAAAGCAGTAAAAAAGGGAGGAGGAGGGAAAGAGAGAAAGACAAAAGAGAATGAGAAAGGGAAGGTCCTCTGAGAGTGTATTTTCCTTTGCTGACGAGAGGGATCTAAACAATTGACTAACAATAGATAACTAATTGGTTGACAGCTAAAAAAATATGAGATCAGTTTCAGTCTTAGTGGAATAGTATTCAAAACAGAGGCAAGATAAACCAAGTAATCTTATGTCTATTGTTTTGCATTGCAATAAGCCACATGATCATTCATTCTGGAGCTCCTTGTTCTACGTAGCGAGGTAAAAATATTTGTAATTTCAATGGGCCGCACAGCTCTGTAGAAAGATAATACATAGGCACACTATTTGAGTCCTTCCCTGAATCCTGACTTGAAGTATCTCTGTCAAATGACATTTCACTCAGCTTCCTTATGTAAAAATCTCTTTTTCCTGTACTAGGGATCGTCTCCTACACTGTCTCTTCCCTTCCCCATAGCCCCTGTTTCCAAAACTCACCTCTGTGGAACTTTTCATGGAACTTGGTGTACTCAGCCACTTCTCTCAAAGTGCCTCTTAACCCTGTTTATGATCTACCCTTCCTTCTGATCCTACGTGAATTACTAATATGATTCTATCTTGTGGAATAAATTTCCAGAAACTATTGTTTTGGGGTTGTTTTGTCTTTGGTGGGGTTTTTTTGTTGTTTGCAATCTGGATTGCTCTGCTTCTCTTCAACCTTCTTCACTGGTGATGTTAAGGGTTTCTCTACGCATTTTGGCTGGAAATCTCTTTCACTGTACCAGTTAATGTGCTTCCTCCAGGGACACTTCCAGTAGTAATGATATTTATGGGTAATACTGTTTCTAGCCTCTCTGCCAGGAATGGCTGTGACTTCTGTGCAACCTGCTCTAGGTGAACCCATTTTAGCAGAGTTGTTGGACTAGATAATACCCAGAGGTCCATTCCAACCCCTATCTTTCTGTGATTCTTCACAAAAGACACATATCTGGCTTATGGTCCCATTGTTGTCAAACTCTGTAGCAAAGGAATGATCTTACCATTAACCCCACATAATGTGCCAATTTACTTACACTGATTAGTGTATTTGTTGACTCAAGAGGCAGTTGTTTTCATTGCAAACTTAAAGTCAAAACTTTACAAAATGTTTATATCTTAATCCTTAAATGTAATCCTATAACTTTATGTTTAGTTCTGGTTAATACGTAAAGATAGTTGAGCCACCTAGTATTTACAGAATCAATTTATTTTACTTAACATTTGCTAAATTTGCATATTTTACTGCTTTTTATACTCCTCCACTTGAGACTTTCTTCCAAATTTGATTAAATTGTTGCTTAGGAAAACTGTTTCAATTTTTCTTCTTTTTATCCTGCACTTTTCTGAGGAGTAACTGGAACTGAAAATAGTACTCTAAAGTGCACTGATGTACTGCTAAGCAATGCAGCATAATTGCCTAGCTTGTTTAACATGACACTCCTAATAATACAACCCAGATAGCATTTACGGTATTTGAAATATGTCATGTTGTTGACTCATTTAATTTATCATCTGCTAAAGTACCTAGATCCTTCTCTCTAACTGAAAAGTTACTGATTCTTATATTTTCTATGTGTGCATCTGCTTGTTTCTGCCTGTCAGGAATACTTCATGCAATCTCATTGGATTCTGTATTCCTTTTCAGGAATTATACCATATTTATCATCACTATAGTTAGCTATGATTATCAGTAGGACAGTCATATCCAGAATCCCTGGTCACAGTTATCAGGCTTCTGTCATACTCTGTACTGATGGGGTAGACACAGGCTCTGCCATTTACATCTGTCGTGTGCCACCATGATATTTTGATTACTTTCAGTACTGTATTTATCTATAAATGCAATTAACATATTCCCAACTTTAGCCTCCAAGTCATTAATGAAAATATTGAAAGATATTGAAGCCGGAATAGAACCCCAAGAGACCCAGCTTCATATCTTCTGCCAAGCTGATGTTGAGTCATTAATACCGGAGTGGAAGAATAATTTGTACCGACTAATTTACTGGATGAGCCTTAGTTTTTCATGTTTACTGATTGCTAGTGAGGAGATAATATTTAAATGAATGTTCCAGTTTTCATTAAAAAGCTACTGTAGAAATCCTTGATTACTGCTTTTCTCTTGAAATATGAGAAATTGCAAGGCAATGTACGGTTTAGATTTTGTACACTGACATCACTGTTTAGGACCTGTGTACACAGAAAAGTCACAGAGCAAGAATCAAGCATAAGAATAATATCTGCTTTCAACAAATTCCTGCTATGGATGCACATAATGATTTCTTTGCCTTGCACCAGCTACTTACGATTCAAGATGGTGTAGCTACTACATCCAACTTTATTTGTAGTTCTCACTAATTCTGTGTCTATGTCAGTGAATTATATGTGCATGAGAACACTTCTGGGTGCTGAGGCCAACTGGCACGATGCTGCCCACATATCTGGTAGTAATCTCTCTTAGCTCCAGGATAGGCTGTTGCATGTAAACTGTTTATTGGAAAGGAGCTACTCTGAACAAGCTCAGGAACTATTTCTAGTCATGGTCTGAACTGTGCTAGTTGGCATGAGCCTAATTAGCACCAAGGAACATTTAACCATTTTCTCATAGAGACAACTGTGCTCCAACAGCTGGAAATACTCCCAGACATGACTGAATTGAATACGATCGATACAGTTTAAAGGTCTACACTGAATATTTGTGTGGCATGCTGATGTGTTTTAAATTCACATCCTACTACACTGCTAATTATTTCTCTTTACTTCCCTGTCTTTGTGCAGGTACATGTAGTACCTACTTGATTCTATTCTCCAGCACAGCATCTAGCATTAATTTTTCTTTGGAGCATAGTTCTTGAGGAAAATCAGGTCATTTGGTGGCCAATGACTCACTTCCTGCTTTTCATCCCATTTTGCTGCTTTTTCTATTGAGGTCTTTTACAAGGACTGTAGGTGGAGGAGATCAGCTACTTCTAGAAGTGTAAGAAACCCAATAAGTACCTGGTATTTTTGGAGTCTACAAAGCAATTAGTTATCTGTGTTGCTGAAGAAATGGAGATTGCTGTTATCACTTCAAAGAGTGGTTCATGGAAGTATGTCAAACCTGGAACAAACACCTTCAATGTTTGTTTCTCCTTTAAACATTGAAAAGACCAGATCATACTTTATCTTCATGAGGAAACTATTCATTGTCAACAGGACATTTTGATTCAACAAACCACAATAGATTCAAACAAGCTAAAATCATATTTCAGTATATCCATGAATTACATCCTGAACCTCATTGTAGTTTGCCTTGTTAATACTGTGTAATTTAATATGTTAAAATCTTCCCACGACTCAACAAGATATATACACACACACACAAAAAAGGCTCTAATCTGGTACATCTTATTTGATGGTAGTTGTTTACTAGCTTGTAAATGGAAACTCCTCCTTACAAGAAAAATGTGAGAGATGACGATGGGATTTAACAAAAGAAAAGAAAAAGAAAAAACATTTAGATAGAAAAGTTTGTTCAGCAGATATTGGAAGTAGCAAAGCCTTCTTTCCTTTGAATTCTGTCTTGTGAATTGTATCCTTTTTTCTTGCCACAGACATTATTTCCCTCCTCCTCAACTTCAATTAGGTGTTTTTATATATACTTGCTATAGGTGGTTTGATGTTACATTTGTGATGATTGCTTGCCAATATACAGATGATGAATGGCTAGACGTCTGGTTCCTCTCAAAGGAGGTAAAGGGATAAGCTGTATTTGCTCTTCCCTCAAGGGAGAAAATAATTTGGGGCTCTTTCCTCTATCCAGAGTCCAATTATCATATGAACTTTGAAAAGTTAAATTCTTTATTAAATTGGTTGAAATTGGTGAGTGATTTCAGAAGTTATTTGTAGGACAGACAGCATTGTAGCATAAGCCTTACTACACCAAGAAACCAGACTGAAATGATACATCTGGAATAGATATGAGAACTTCCGCTTATATATTCTTGTTATATTTTTTATAGATTTCAGCAACATTCATTTCATACAGTACAACAGTTTCCAACTAATCAACCTTGAATTTCTCAATTTTATATGATCTGACATACAAATCTTGTTATACAATTCTTTTAATATTTTTCAGGATGTTTTAAATTATTAGATCTTGACCAAGAAATATTTACGTGAAATGGCTCTAAGCCAATAATATGCCTTTTGTTCCATAAAAACGCACTGTGAACAGTTTAAGAGGTGTCTGTGTTTAATGGTGAATAAAACTCTGTTCCTTTCTATGGCCAAGTTGCTCTCTAGCTCGAGGTGCTAAATAACAGAGAGTAAATTTTGTGGTCTCTGCTAAGCCTGAAGGTGGAAAGACCAGAGAAGTTGCGTGTGCAAGGGATTTCAGAGCAGGACACAGAAAATGTCCATAGGATATTCAGGGTGATTGAGGATGTTGACTCACAGGACGATTAAACTCAAGTGACTGAAGTGTTTTGGAGCACTCTGTCTTATCCTTTTTCCTGTAGGTTTTGTCCCCATGGCTAGGACACATGGCTCCATGTGAGGCTGCTTCTGAATGACATCATTTTACAGCTGGCCTTTTGCCTCACTACGCCAGTGGTAAGTAGTTTAAGAAATAGCATTAGGGTTGGACCAGCCTACCCAGCTGGGAGTGGCCACTCCTGTAAAAGACAAGACAAATAATGGCAGGAAATAGCTGCTTTAGATAGACAAGTTCAATCTACTTGTGCTCATATGTCAACCCCAAGATGGAATGAGATAACATTCAAGGTAAAATTTAAAGTGGTATGTTGAGCAGTCTTCACACTAGCTTTTACCTTTCATGAATTTTGGGAGTGCAAAGCACTTACCAGTCACTGGAAAGGAATTTTTCAAATCTTCTTTGCTTACATCTTCCAGTTAAAAAATGGCAAAGTGCTAAGTCCTGTTAGCATTAGTGAGTAGCCCCTCCACACCTCAGGGCTAATATAGAAATAATTGTTGAGACAGTGGTACTTCTTCAGCAAGTAATGACTATTCATTTGCTCAAGCCCTTCTCAGATGTTTTTATGTTTATATATATATTTGTCTAGCAGCTTTAGTACAATCCAAGGAGTGATCTTCCATAACATCCTGAAGTGAGCTAAATAAACATAGTATTTCTGCTTTTGTAGCATGATCTAAGTACTCATAATACTGCTGATGGACTCTGAGATGATGATGACAGCCCTTGATTCAAATTCTTACTAAAAAGGTTCCTAAGTTTTTGTGTACCTAGTGCCCCCTCTCCAACCAGAAATCCAGTTATAGATTTCAGGACAGTATTATGTTTTTAAAGCTGTAAGATCCAAACAGAAGGGGAAGATTCTAGCTTTTTATTTATGCAGGTTTCCTATGCATGCATTGTGTATCGTTTTTATATGTAGTGCAGATATTTTTCTCAACATTTGGCCTTTGAATCAGCTTGGGGTTTTTTTTCAATTAATAGGAGAAACATTAGTATAGAACCACTGTTCTGATTGATTTCTTTCTTTCTTTATTTTCTTACATAATTAACTGGAAAAAGTGATGTTTCAGCATTATGTTATGGACAAAATGAGACTCTAAGCAACTGGGATTTTTCCATTTACTCATATAGAACATGATACATTTTGAACACAAGATCCAGTCAGATCCACAATTTAATGTTACAAAATTTGTAACTCTACAGCTTTTGTTAAATAAAAAAAAAATAAATTGTTACTTAAATAACTGACCAGTGTTTTCTGAGTTGAGAACTATCTAGGGAGTGTGGGAGAAGCAGGAGAAGGGCAGGGGGTAAGGAGAAGGAAACACACTTAATTCTTTCTTCTTCAGCTCTTCATCCATCTCTGGAGCCCCCAACACGGAAAGGACATGGACCTATTGGAGTGTGGCCAGAGGAAGGCAATGAAGAAGATCAGAGGGCTGGACCACCTCTCCTACAAGGACAGTCTAAGAGAGGTGAGGTTGTTCAGCCTGGAGAATAGAAAAGGGCTCCAGGGAAACCTTATTGCAACCTTCTTGTATCTGAAGGCAGCCTGCGAGAAAGCTGGGAGGGACTTTTTGCAAGGGCTTGCAATGATAAGACAAGGGCTAATGGCTTTAAACTGGAAGAGGGTAGATTTAGATTAGAAATTAGGAAGAATTCTTCACTGTGAGGATGGTGAGACACTGGAACCTGTTGCCCAGGGAAGTTGTGGATGCTTCATCTCTGATGTGTTCAAGACCAGGTTGGATAGGGCCTTGAGCAACCTGGTCTAGCAGGAGGTGTCCCTCCCTGTCCATGGCAGTGGGGTTGGAACTAGATGATCTTTAACATGTCTTCTAACCCAAACCATACTATGAATCTATGGATCTATGATTCTATGGTCCTTCAAGCATGTTTTCTCCTCAAAGCCTTCTTCACCTGGGGGCCAGGGAAAAAAGATGGATGGTAATGAGGAGTGTAGCTGGAAAAAACATCTCTCCATACCTTCCGCTAGGCAAGAAGGAAAAGGAAGATATTTTGGAATGGGACAAAAGAATTGGAGACATGCAGTGTCTCAGACATGGGATGAATGGGGTACTATTTTCAGAGCAGGAAATAGGTATTTACAGGGAGAAAGTTCATAGGAGACAAAGAGGAAATAAGTAGCACCTGTGCTCCAAGTTCACTATTGACAGCAGCTCTTCCAGCATGGCATCACTGTCATCACTGTCGACCTGTTTTCTGTTGGGAAGTTTTCACAAGAATATCCAAATCTCCTTGATGTTTTCTTTTCTTACCAGATTTCTTTGTAACTAATTGTAACTAAGATGTCCTGACAAGAGCCTGTTGTTTCTGTGGGGCTTGTGGCTTGGCCAGCTATCTGCTATTTCATGCCAGAGTAGAACTGATCTCCTCAAATCCTTCCAGGCCTCATTTCCAAAGCTGTAGTTGCAGTGTCTGAAGAGGAACTAAAATGAGGTTTGGTGCCCTTGGATATCTTTTCAAATGATGTGCAAACCTGAAAAGCCATTTTCTATCAAAAAATGGGATAAAGCAGATTTCATCGTCTGCATGCCTACTAAACTCTCCAGTGTTATCTTTCTGAACACTTATTTATTGCAGGAACAGTAGGGAGCTCTAGCTCAGTGCAAGATTTTATAGCACTTGAAAGGACACTTAATCAGTGATTCATTTGTAATTTAATTTTATTATACTTAAAGATACTATAAATACAAATTTAGGGACTGAGGCTGCAAGTCTTTATTCATGCAAATAGCCCCATTGCACTCAGAAAGCCTATTTCTGTGATTACAGAATGAGCTCTTAGGTTATTGGGAAGCTACACAGCTGTTAATCAGACAATATCATTTTCATAATAGTTAATCAGAAAAGGGATCTATAGCTGTGTCAAGAGGAAAAGAAAATAAGATACAAACCATAGATGTGTATGCAAAAAATAAAATAATTTAATAAAAAGCATCTAATTTATTAAAATAGATAAACTTTGGTGTTTTTCAATTGCCCTTCACAAACAAACCAATCTTAGAATCTATTTTTGTTTTTCAAATGAGAATCCCTATGCAGATTCAGTCTACTTCTGTTTAATCATCTGTAAGAGGAATTTTCTTAATTTTGTTCAGGATATAGAAATTTATTTGTAGTGTTTGCCTGTCAATAAAACTAGGTCTACATTAAAGACATGCTGTGGCACTGGTGTCAGTCTTGGTAGCTTGCATGATTACAGTGCCAGCCTTGGCAATTTGCATAATGACAGATATAGAAGCTCTTCTGGTGTAGACAGTACTCAGATACATAAATTTTGGTTAAATGCTTTGTAAGTGATGTCTTTATTACAGTGGGTGAATTGGCTAGTGAGATTTTGACAATTCTTTTTCTTACATGTCAAAAATAAAAAAAGTCCTTTACCATGATTCACACTTTTAATACAGAATATATTCAAGACCAAAATGTATATTGATTTGATTCATTTTTTGCTGTGTAGGATTTAGATACTTACATGTACTGAGGTTATACCTATACTGGTAAACTACAGAAGACCAGGATGTGGGCCTTACCGCTGGCATGCATTCAACCATAGCATCTAGATGTAAGCACTGATCCTGACATAGTTTTTTCCCATGTTAACTGTTTCTTTCCCAAACAATATCCATCTGCTGATGAGGGACAGCCTGGGCCAGGCGACATTCCAGTAGCAGTTTGGTTGCAAACCCCCTATCCTGTCAGGCAAGAGGTGATGTGTAATGGAATGGAGGGCTCAAGACTGTGCCATATCAGTTGGATTCAGGCCTGAAAACAGTCCACGTGCTTTTTCTTTACTGTTATACATGCCTCCTCATCCAGTCTCATTCTCTCACATCTCAATAGAGAGAAATAGGCATTGCCAGTAGGTGGTTCAAGCTGACTTGATATCACTGTCTTAATTAGAAAGATTACATGACCCATTGACTTTAGAAGGATTGTTATTGATTAAGCTAGAGTAGATGTTACTTTAGTCAAAGTTCAGTGAACTAAATCTTAGGATGAGTCCCTGGTGGAGGCAGACCATGAAGGAAGAGTGTTTTCCAGCTGAAATCTCAGTAGTGGCAGGCTAGGAGCTTCATAACGAAGAGGAAGAAAGTGCCAAAAGAGACATTCATGCTGCAATGTGCTGCAGAGAGACTGCAAGTTTTTGTGGGAGGCTGTGAGGCAGTTGAAATCTGAGAGATAATAAATAAACTTAGAGGAAATCAAAATAAGTTACTATATATGTCTAGATAATTGTATATTATTAGCACTCCCATTAATAAAGTAAGTGGGCATATTTAAAATACTATTTGGATATATTTTCATGAGGTTTTAACAGCATCTTGCTTGCACTGTCTTTAGGCATGAATAAGATTATGTGCTAGGTGAGGTGTGGGTTTTGAAAAAGTATCATATGGACACAAACCACAAGCCCTCATGCAGAGGACCCACAGTGTGTGAGATTCCTGTTTGTGCACTCAAGGGCTATTCCCTTCTGTATTCATATTTCACATGTCAGACTTAAGGAGAGACTTTTCAAAACAACTGACAACAGTGAATGACTGGTAAGTAAGCATATAGCTTGTAATTCATGCAAAAGTGTCTTTACATTGACAGCAAATCTTTACATGTTCTTTCTGAAGGAGCATTGTTGACATGGAACCATCAAGATTTGTGGATGACTATGTGTGCAGTGATTGACAAAGTGCTTCTGCTGCCATTAGTAAATGTAGTTCCTCAAAGGCTGCACAGGTAATATCAGAAATACATTAATGTTATGACATTTTGCTGTCCACTTTTAAAGCTATGTGTCTGGCAGTTGCAGGATAGCAATGGAGTTGTTTCCTCCCTAAGTAATATAGTTAAGAGCTGTTTCTCATAGATGTCATTCAACCCCAGGCTAGGGGTGGTAACAGGACATCTTGTACAATGTGTAAAGTGTTCATAATGGCTTGGATTCACCTTAGAACTAGGATACATTGGAGGAGGGTAAAGATATGCAATGCTTGCTATGCATATATTTAACTGAGCAATGGAGCCTCCAATCACCTGTGAAGGATCTGAACCCACAGTGTGCACTATTCATCCAGACAGCAACTTACTTAATATGCTTTTCTGAAGTAGTTTGTAGCAGTCACAGTTCTGTATCTTCATAGTAGCTGGGAAAAAATATGGAGTCTCTTTAAAATGCTTTATAGCAAAAGAAATCGCTGAAATAAATATAGAAGTTCTACATCAGCTACCCATGCATTCAGCAAAAATGAAGATGGCGTGTAATCAGTTGAACACCTGAATTAACTCTTTTGAGATGTAAGAACATGCTCATAGCTGCTTGCTACATTTAACATAATTAGAAATCACTAGGACTTTTTGCCTATGGTTGGAAATTTAAACTCTAAGTATTTACACTAGAAACAAGACAAAGTTTTTTAACAGTAACAATGGCAGAATAATCAATGGAGTAACTGACTAGTACACTGACTTTCTCAGTTGTATGGTAGATGCTACATGAATTTTCAAAGTAAGGCTTTTTTTTTTAACTACGGTTCAGAAGTTATGTAGTCAGAGAATCATCTATAAATGGCCTGATTTCACCTTGTTGACCATTAACACTTTTCAGACTATAGTTACTACATACTGTCCTAGTTCAGGAACTAATTTATGGAAGACTCCTACCTTAAGGACAGACTGCATAATCTCAATGGTTCTTTGTGATATCATAATGTGTGAATATCAGTGTTGAAGACAGAAAGTCTAGGATAAAGGTCAAGAGTATAATTAGGGGGTAGTTGTCAAGTCACCTTCTTTCCGAAAAAATTCTATCCTAATTAATGATCGCTTTGTATAAATGTTAACAAAATTTCCTATCCCTGAGCTAGTGGATTCGATCTACTTGAAGGATAGATAACAGCTATGAAAAGGATGTCTGAACATACCAAATATAAAAGTTTCTCTAGAGACTTAGACAATGGATCAGTTAGAAAGCAAATTAAACTGAACAAGGGAACAAAAGGTCCTGATAGTTACCATATACTGAAAAGTGGAAGAACACTCTTTAAGGTAAAGCAGGTACTTTCATTCTTGAAGAAACCTCATGCAGAATCAGTGTGAAGTAGGAATCATGCTGTAAACAGGAATAAAAATTATCTGCTTTCTTTCAGTTTGCAACTCAAAAAACAGTTTAATCAGTTTACTTTCTAAGGAATATTTTAAACATAATTACTTTTTCTTTTTCTCAGAAATATTGGGTTTCTTAAGAATGCTGTTACAGGAATAATTTCATGTAAACATTCTCAAAGAAATACAGAGGCAAATAAATCTTAAGGAGAAATGAAGAAGTTAAAAATATGTTAATTTCATATTATTCTTGGCTTTAGGTCAGGGCTATAAGTGAAGGTGTGAATTACATCACTGACAGGTGAGAACCTAAAAGACAAATGTGGGTGGTTAAAAGACCAAGTTCATGATGATAAAAATAGTTTTATGACTAGTATCTTGAGTGCCTGTACAATAGTGGGTGGACAGACGCATACCATTTCAGATCCACCATTGCGGCATGCAGATCAGATAACTGTTTTCTGTTTGTTTGGGTTTGATATCTAAGCATTTCTTTTTGAAATATGAAACCTCCTTCTAAAAATCTGTACATATGTTTATCAGCTTCAAGTAGAAGGGTCTAAATTCTGCCATCATTTGATGCTCTGAACACCCATTATAGTTTATATTTGGAAAAGTTTATTGTATTTGATCTGGGTTTTTCTATATATTTTGTGCCACGACTGTAGGAAAATATTCACATACATGAAATATAATAATATTTCCTGAGATAATAACAGGTAGTGAAATGCATATAAATTCTTTTTTAAATCATAGTATCTCAAAGCACTTTGCAAACACCTATTGAGCCTTGTAGAACATATAAGAAACTTAAAGGTTTTATCATCTCATTTTACAGAGGTGGAAATGGAAATTTTTGACTCATGAGTTCTAGTGCATTTATCTGCAACAGTTCAGGATATTCACTAGTGATTTGTGCTAATACACGAGTGAATGCACACACTGAATGCCAGTGGCCATTGGATGTGTCTGCTTCTGTCTGGTGCCTGAGTGAAATGAGAACAACAGAAACAATCTACATGGTGGAAGAAGCTAGAGTAAGCTCCAGTAGGTCTCCTTGTATGGATAATTGAAAGACTAGGACTGTTCTGTACACTGTGAAAGATACCCACACCACTAAACTGTGCCCCAAGCTGACAATATGAAGAATTCTATCCCTTTCTTCCAAGCGAGGATGAAGTCAAGGACGCTATATGAAGATCATTTTCATTTTTACTTAATCTCACCATCCTCTTGAAGACAACACAACTTTCTTTGGATTTGATCTGGATCTGGACTGAGCTGAATCACCACTCATAATGCCTCAAGCCTGTATTTTCCTGTTACATCGCACAGCCAGAGCTGTACTCTCAACAATATCAGATGCTTGCCCTACCTTGCCACCAGCTGTCGTTGGACTCAGCTGAAGAAGAAGGGATTTGAATGTGTCTTGAGTACATAGCCAGAGACCTCTTCTGTGAAATATTTTAAATAGGTTACAGAATTTTGTCTAGGTTACAAAATATATATGTACATGTCTTTCTATTGTAAATAGTAAGTTCCTAAGCATGAACACTTCAAAAGCATTATCAACAAGGAAAACAGACAAAAGTGATACATTTTAATAAAACCTTAGCTTAGATAAGCTTATGTCAACAACAACTAGATCCTCATATCAAGAGTTTCATCATAACACTCAGCAGCAAATACATTGTCCTATGCTTGGGAATGATTGATTTTGTACTCTGACAACTTTGTAATGTACCTGTTTAGGGAATTATGTGTCACATTTCTTTCCTAGCATGCATTCAGAAGTGGTGGGAACAGATATATAGTCTTTTGCTTTTCTGTTTGTTTGTTTCTGAAAAGAAAAATATGATGCCTGAAGCATGAAGCTTCCATAAAGATCATCCAGGCATGACAAAATTTTATACTGGTGGTATAGTATGCACATCTTCCCACATCTACATGAACTAAGAAGGCAGGTTCACCAAAGCAGTTAATTTCTAACTACATTATTGGTGACATGGAGTACGTAAATATGAAAATACAGGCAATAAACCAAAGATGCACTAAAAATTATACCAAGTCCTAGTACACTGTTAGAACTGCCTAGTTGAAGAAGTAGCAGAAAAACAAAATCCCTGAAGTAGTTTTTCATTAGAAATCATGGATTACATTCTTCAGAATGAAGTATTTAAGATTTAATTCATAATAAGGCTTTATTTTAGACCTTTCTCATTTTATTTCAGGCAATTTTCTGACCATGTGTCCTAATTCTCTATTCTGTTTGCATATTGAGTTGGATAAAAAAATATTTCTTGTTCTAAAGCACTGAGTAACATTATAATGGAGAACAAATGGGTTCCTCAGTCTTTCCTTCTCTCACAGAGGTATTATGACCTAAATGAACTAATATTTGTAAGGCAGTTTAAGATAATTTCATGAGAGTTATGTAGCTAGTGCAAAAATAAAACACGGGATCTGGATCCTTCACATTTGTTGAAGTTCAGAACCATATTGTGGGTGTGATGAGCACAGTTTGTGACTAGCAACAGTGAAGAGCATTTCCAAAGGACAATTTATCCTCCCTATCTCAGAGACCAAATTTAGGATGGGATGTGTCATAAGATTAACTCTTCATCTGAATCTAATTCTCATCATTTGTTATAGGAAGAACATATGGAACTATTCTAGAGTAGCCTGACTTTCTCAATAGCTAATCTTAGGTGAGATGACTATGATGTTATAGACTAAATCTTCCCCTTTTCACTGATTTTAATCGAGCAACACAGAACTATGGAACCCAAAGTTTTTATCCAGGAGGAGGAAAAGCTCAAATAAAAATTGGAAATGCACTTGGAAATTGCAAGTTACAGCTTATGAGATTTTGAAGGAAGATAAAAATGCTTTCAGTCAGTACATTAGGAGCCAGAGGTTGGAAAGCTAATAAGAAAAAATACTGAGAACACCAGAAGTGCAATTGTTTTTTGTACTTTTTTTTCATTCTTATAAAGCTTACCTGGGGTGTATGACTAACAATTGGCACCAAAAAAATGACTGAAAATTCAAGGAATAATAAGAAAAAAATTATATTAAAGCCTTCTGAGATAAACTTGAGTTTGAATGGAATTTTAGCCTTTAGGAAAACAGCTAAAATACTTTCAGACTAGTTAAAAGTCATCTTTGGGAAATAAAGGACAAGTGATACATCAAAGAACTGGAAAAAGATACGGTGTCTAACCTCTGGTGGTAGGAAGAATTTGTATACTCAATCTCCGGCTCTGCGATAAAAATCAAACAGTCTATTTGCAAACATTTAGAAGATAATAAGGCAGTAACAGCCAACATAGATTTGTTAAGAACAACCATGTTAAATCAATACAGTTTCCAACTATTCCTTGTGGAGGAGACAAAAGTGAAATATGTAGTTTTTCTTGGTTGTTCTAAGATTTGTAATAGTCTTAGATGATGTCATAATCAAAGTAGGTTAAATATGGTATAGATGAAACTACTGTAAAGTGGGTGGATAGAGCACCAGGAAAGAAAGTATAATTGTGTACTGTTTGCTATCAAAGACTTTATGAAGCTGAATTGTACAGAAGTCTGTTCTGGGTCTGATACCATTTCATTTTTTAGCAATAATTAGGAGTACCTTTAATGATAACAAGCTGGAAAAGTTACAAGTACTTTGGAGGGCAGGAATATAATTCAAAATACCATCAAAAGATGCATAAGTGTTTGAAAAACAGAAGAAAGAGTAGTAAGAAAGAGAGCAAGGCATCATGTGTAATAAAAATAATCTACAATTACAACATATGGAATGATTGTCTAGATAGTTCTGCAGAATGCAATTGAGGACATACTTTAAGTCTTAAACTGATCAAGAGTGAGCAATGCTGCACAGTTGCAAAACTAACATTTTTCTGTGATACATGAATAGGAAAATTATATGTAAGAAATAACAGAATCCTTTCACTACCCACAAATGGTCTTAATAAGTCACAATCCAGAGGGCTGTGAGAATGATCAGAAGTTTAGAAAAGACAAGATATAGGAAAGGAATCTGAAAGGAGTGAATTATTGAGTCTTGATTTGAGAGAAGGAATGACAGTAGACCAATATGTAATATAATTGCTTAGGAAAATTGCCTGTTCTCTGTTCCCACAGGAATTATAAGGTGAAGAACTGATTTGAGTAGCAAAGGGAATTTAGCTAATATCTCCAAGGATTGAGAGTCCAGAACCTCATTTCTGGGCAGCCTGTTCCACTGCTTGACCATCCTCACAGTAAATGTGTTTTGATGTGTGGGGTCTTCTGTGGTGTTGTTGGTTGTTTTTTTTTGTTTTGTTTGTGTTGTTTTTGTTGTTGTTGTTGTTGTTTTGTTTGTTTGTCTTTTTCTTCTAAGCAGAATTTCCTGTATTTCAGTTTAGGCACTTTGACCTGCTAGATGTTTAAGTCCTTTCACTGGGCATTTAAGTCTATATTTTGCTCCATTAAGTACAATTTGTCTGAAGGAAATACAAAATTTCTAGCTTCTGGGCCATTGCAGGAAAGTAACCAAGGACAGAAGATCGACAGAACTTTATGATTTTGTAATAAAATATCTATCAAAAACCCTATTCCACAAATTAAAATGAAAAGTATTATATGATATTTTAGTCTGAGTTTTCGATTTAAAGTCATTGAGACCCCAATGTTTAATAGAGTTTTCACTGTCTAGTAAACTTATGCTTCAAAATTCCTTTGATTTGTGTGTATGATAACTTTGTAATACCTCAAATTTAATGTATAAGGGAGGATATTTTTTGTATATGATCAAATAATCTTTATTTTAGTGTCAAATAAGATATTAAGTTATAAAGACTCTTGAAATGTGCATTATTTTCCCCTTGATAATAAAATTCATACTTTCTTCTTCCTAAACAATGTTCAGCCAAATAGTCCAATAAGAAGTGCTGCATTTTAGACTGAAGTAAAAAGTGAGCATATGCACAATTGCTCATTTCTCTTTACATTCTCATTCTTCCTTAAAAATGCAGGAAAACTTTAAAAGTGTATGGCTTAAAATGCACTTCTTAAAAAATCTGATAAAAATTCACATAGATATTGAGACATGTTTGCAATGTATTAACAGTCTTTGAAAATTTATAGATTTTAAAATATTTTCACAGAATCACAGAATTGTTATGATTGGAAAAGACCTGTAAGATCATAGTGTCCAAACAACAACAACAACAACAACATAAAAACAACAGGAAAAATAAGCAAACAAACCCCATCTCCACAAAAAAAACCCACCAACAAAACACTGCACCCCTCAAACAACAACAAAACCAACCAACCAACCAACAAAAAAACCCACAAACCAAAACCAAACAAAAACCCCACACCTCACCATCCCACTAGAGCATGTCCTCAAGTGCCTTATCTACACATTTTTTTGATACCTCCAGGGATGATGACTCCACCACATCTCTGTGCAGCCCATTCCAGCAGCTGACTACTCTTTCAGTAAAGAAGTTCTTCCTCATATCCAGTCTAAACCTTCCCTGGTGCAACTTCAGCCTATTTCCTCTAGTCCTGTCATTATTTACTTTAGAGAAGAGACTGCACCCACCTCACCACAACCTACTTTTGTGTTTGATTACCTTAATGTTTTTGAATACTGAAACACTTGCAATGTAGTTTTTCTTAACGGGGGCAGTAGAATAAAAACGTATCCAAATTACAAATTTTTATTGCCAAAAAGTATCTGATTTGAATAATTTTGAATTAGATATTTGATTTCATAAGATGTTCCCAAACTATGAGGCAAATTAGTCTTTGAAATTTTAGGCCAAGACTGCTTGATTGAGTTACCTTCCTTGCAAACTGAAAACAATTCAGAGGTGCTTTTGCGTCTATTTTATTAATTATACAACACTTTTATTAGTGTATGCAACACTTCAGATGTCCCTCTTTTTATTAAAATATGGATTTCCCCATTTTTCTTTTTTAAAATCCATTTCATACACAAAAGGTTTTAATTCTTAGAGGGAACATGGCAGTAAATTCCTTGTTAGATTGCTTACAGTTTGTTTTCCTAATTAAACCTCCTTGAACAAACTGCAAGCATTCTTTTAACATGGGCTGTTAATTCAGAATGCAAATCATTCCCACACTCATTATCTTTGCCTCATACTTCATCCTTCTTCAGAAAAACTTTTTTTTTCATTTTTTTATGTTTGTCTTTTTACATGATTAGTCTGAATGATGGTCTCTGTCCTGGTCACAACTCATTGCAGCACCTTCCCTGTTTGAACTTATACATCATCTGATGAAGAGGGGGCAGTAGGGCAACACTTGGTGTCTCGAGTCCTTTGCTGCATCAAATGCCATGTTAATGCTAGTAATTTATAAAATAATATATTGTCTTGCATACAGAAGACCTGGAGAATGATTAAGCAGTCAAATATTTAGACAAGTTTAAGTGTTTTATCTATTGCGCTTTTTTATAGTAGTCCTTCGCCTCACTTGGGCATATAACCATGTACTCTAAATTGTGATGTTTAAGGTGCAAGCCATAGATTTATCTTTCAAGTATGGAGTTATTAGTCTGTGAGCTTCTTAAAAGGGGGAAAATAATATAATGTATAGAACACATGTACCTGAAGTTAGATCTGTTCATCTAATGCATCCTTGAATAATTTATTTTGCAAAAAATGTTGAAATTCACCAGATAATCCGATCTACAATGACTAACTCAATTACCTCAATATGACACAGTATCACATGCAGTTCCATTTGCTGTAGGAAGACTACAGAGACAAAAACTGCTTAACTACCCACATGCCAGTTCTACAGTAAAGAAATTAATTTTGAAGTTTGCCTTCATGAAAGGTGGTTACACATCTGGAACAATTGCTCTGTGTATCAGGGTAAAAAAGTTTTCAGATGATTTCATCTCGTTTGACTTCTGCATACTATTGTGGTAAGGACAGCTTCTCTGATGAGAAACCTGACACCTCTTATCACTAGTGGGCGTCTAACTCAGTAGCAGAAACAGATGGAGACAGGGAAATCACAGCATCTGTCACATAGACAGTTATAAAATTCATAAACATTTTTTTAGGGGTAGGTGAAAATTGGCAGAGTAGTCTTCTGGTTGTAATGCAAACCCATGAGGCCTAGACTACAAAACTAGCTTCTGGATGAATCATTCTCACAGGTAAAAGTCAGCAGTTTCCTCACCTACATGTACATTCATCCTGTTCTAGTCTGGGGCTAAGTACAAGACAGCCAATTAACTGTGGCTAGAGCAGAAAGCTGTTGGAGAAGTGGGTGGATAATGCAGATAAATCTAAAGGACAGCAAAGTGAGATGGTCTGGTGTGCTGGAAAATGGAGGCTGTCCAGAAAGTGCTTTTTTTTGGATATTACCAACACTGAGAGCTTCTGATTGTGCTACTGTTAATGTAATTGCTAGGCTTCCAAAAGTAAGAGATGCTGGGTAGAGAACAGAGACCATAGGCTTCATAACACAGAGGACTACATAGCTGGGAAAAACGATGCCTACATCTGGCTTGAAGTGCATAAACAATCTGCCAATATCTGTGAATGTCAAACAAGTTTATTTGTATAATTCTGCTCCTGATATTTACTATTCTGGGAGCTGACTCAACTCATGATTTTTGGTGCTTTGATGCGAAGGGATGCAGTACTTTCTAATGGACATAGGCAGGTAACAGCAGAAAAAAGTTATTCAAAGAGGACAGAGTCAATGTAACTGCCTAAATTAGGGAAGATAAAATCTGAGATGGGAAAGAAAAAAGTAAAAAATGGAAAAAAACCAAACCCATGAAATATATTAGAAGAATGAATGAAATCAGAACCACTTGGGGTCTGCAAAGAAGCCAAGCATTGTAGGAAAAAGTCACTTAATTTGGCTGGAGTGAATTAAATGCCAGGAGTCCACACTACTAAGCCAGATATAAAAATTGGATAATGACTAGGTATTCAGCTGATAAATCTTTTTATTTCAGTAATGGGTAACCTATTTGCTTTAGAAGTCAAATAAAACTAGGAACATGATGATTAACAAAATGGTAATTGTCAAATACCGTATGTAACTGAAAATGTAAAAAATTCTTTATAATTTTAGACATTTGCACATCATTCACTGTCAATGAAAAATAGTGTACTTCTTACAGAAAACTAGTGTACTGAAACCAGTATGCTTTTTGTAATGGCAGAACACACAGTGTCCATTTCTGCAGCCACCTGTCATGTGGTGAGGTGATCAGTGTGGTATCATAAAAGCCATAATTATTTAATTGTCCTTCATCACTCCATATCACAATTCAAAATTGGCTTTCACCTGTGAGTACAACAGCATAAAACTGGAGCTCATTCAGTTAGTTTTCTAGCTATTTGGTACCCTGAAATGAACAAACAAGCAAGCAAAAATAAAATAAGATACTTCAAAAGGAAAAATCATGAGGAGCATGGTGAGTTTTCTGTCCTCTCCTTTAAACCTTTGGAATGATTGGAACTGTAATGTTTACTAAAAATCAGGGTAATAGAGTAAGGAAGTCAGATGTCTGGCAGTCACTACTGAACACTCCAGTTCTGTTTCATGGAATTATTTGAGGCATTACATCCATATAAAAAGGGAAATTTGAAGTACTGGAATTCATAATGTCAGAGAAGACTTGCATAAATTGACTTCTGTGGAATAATTGAGATTACACTTTACAGCTTGTTGGCATCCAGTCTTACACTCTATCATTGAGTCTCTTTAAGTAATATTTCTTATATTGTTATTTCTGTAAATTGAGACTGAGTGTAGTGATACCAGTGAAGTAACCCAAAACAGGGACTTTCAAACCAAAAGACTGGAGATAAATGCCTCAGGGCAACCGTGCAAATGAAGGACTATTCTGGGAAGATATTGCCTTGCCTCAGGGTTAAACTCCTTTGGACTGGAAATGAAGTAAAGTTTCTTAGTTTAAGGCAGATTTACCTCAGCTCAGTAGCCTTCATTATGTAGCTGGAACAGTTTCTTTAAATTAGCTGGAATTTCTCCATACTATCCTAATTATATTCTTATGCCCTTACTTTGCAAATTATATTTCTTGCTTTCCAAATATATCCTGTAATTTAATTAGTAATTTTGTATCCACTTCTAAAATGTCAGTCTGAAGTCCCATAAAAGGTAATTCTCAGTACTTAGTATTTAACTGTTTCTTAAACAAAATATGTTAGCAATATTTATTGTGAATTTGTTTCTACATTAATGACTATGTGTGAATACTGTGGTTTTTTTTTTCTTTTAGCAAATTAGCCTTTTATTCAAAATACATATTTTTCTGCTCATTCATTCTTCAGTCTTGAATGTAATGGGATACAAATGTGAAGTCTGCATTATATGAAATCAGGATTATATTTTGTTTGATGACTTTTCAAAAATGAAAATTCATTACATGTAAGTAGTGGTTGTTGTCCTCTACTGTATTTAGAAAATTAGCAGTTTACTGAAAAATTGTGCAAAACCTGAATCCTCTGAAACTATTGACTGCTGGAAGAGCTGGTACAGTTTTCTTGGAACAAGTGTTCTCTTCTTGTAAGTCTGCCAGAACCTGAAATAATTAAGTAGAAATGTAATGCCTTCACTAAACAATGAACTATAATTGAATAAAGATCAGTTAGTAGATGCTAAAAATAACAATACATCTTTACATTTAAACTTGATGATTCTTTCCCTGATACCTGAAAATTATGAAATCTGTGTAAGACTGCTAAGAGCACCTGACACATTTAAGAAGAGTTTCAGAGTGTTGTGGTCATCTTTAAGCAACTCTTACCCAATGGAGTTTGCATTTTACTTATGAGAACCAGTTAGTGCACCTTGAAATACAGTATGTAGGAATATAGCAAGCCAAATCCAGCAGAAGGGTAGGTAAGTGGCTTTTTTCTGTTACAGGATTGTATGACCTCTTTTTCTCATCCAGCATACCTTTTCTTGCCTTCTGATTTGACCCCCGAATGCTGGCTTCCCTAAAAGCTCTGTCATTATCTAAATACTCTGGTGCTTTCACATCCATCTTTAGAACATCTATATTGGTTGTTAGGTCTATTTCTCTTTTTGTAACATCATAACATATTCAAGAGTGTGACAGAACATGGAAAAGATCTCCAAGGTAGGAAAGAAAAGGATATGTAGCCAGATGGTTGAGAGTTATCTGACATATTGAAAACAACCTAAACTTCTAAAAAAATCCCAAATCCATAATTATTACCCACAGTCCCTTACTCAGAATCCCAGAACAGCTGAGATGGGAAGGGACATCTGGAGGTTCCTGGAGGTCATTTCCTTTCCTGGGCCAAGGAATCCTTTACTAACCCATTTAATTAGCTGCCTAAACTCATGATGCCTCTGCATCATGAAATCATGAAATCACATGAAATCACGTGACATGTGACATCTGTTTTTTTGAAAAGACTGGATGCTTCATTCCTGTAGATGTGTACTTATCATTGCCTATGACTCACTGTGAACACAGACAAAAAGAAATGATGAAGATGTCCTCTCTCAGACCATATTTGACAAGACCAGGCCCTTTGGAAGTGATTGACATCTTTTTTATCATATGATGAAAATAGAATTGGAACATTTAAGTGTTCCACAATGTGTGTACTTTTTTTTTTCCACTGCCCAATTTATAGTACTTGAAATATTTAAATTGATAGAAACAAATTTTTTTTTTTAAAATGGCCGTCTCCTCACATTTTCATCTGCTTCATAAGACTTTATATTTATGTTAAAGATATTACTTCTTCCTATTTCCCTGCTCTATACCAATTTGAGATTTTCTCCAGTTGAAGATCCTAGCTGGACTACATATATTTGCTGAGCAGAAAGACAAGAAGCAAGGCACAGTGAATAACACTGCTTATTTCTGCCAGAATATTTGAAAATGAAACAGAATTTTGTAAGATGAAAATTTCCACTTTTATTGGGGTAAAGCAGATGTAAAAGTTCTCTAAGTAGTTAATTCTATGTTCTGAAAGCATTCTCCATTAAAAGAAAAAAAACCAAACACAGTAAAACAACGATGAAAACCAAACAAACAAACAAGGGAAACCTTTTCTTCTTTTTGTTTTTAATTAAGACTTCTAGTTTTGTAATTGAACAAACAAAAGAGACTATAATTGTGTCTAGATGGAAGCTAAAATGCTATACCAGGAAACGGCCACTCTCAGGCCGGATAATTTTCATGCTCTTTCCCAGAACACTGATTACTGGACATTACCCGAGACAGCTTTTTGAGTTATATAGCCTTTTCATCTGACCAGTTTAGTAATTCCTGCATTCCTATTTATTTTCTCCTAAGAATATGACATTTTGCACATACCTAGAATTCAATGCAGCCTTCATACTCTCTGTTGAAGGAAGTTGTACTTACTGCAAATATATTTAAGCTGATGATAAAAGTATTTTAAGTTGGTGATATGTTGCACATTATCTCTTGCTAATACATTAGAAATTAAAAGAGAGAAGAGAAGCCAGTTTGTAAACCTCAGCCTCATGCAAGTGAGACATTACTTGCATGAATGATCACTGAGTTTTCACTCTTGGTACATCAGAGAATTGCTTGTGAAAATTCATTATTTCATAATCAGAAGAGAGGTACACAGGGTAAACTAATGCTAAAAGCATACCCTCAGTGTAAGGTTTGTGATATGCCAAACTATGGAAAAACTCATACAGTCTTACCTCAGTTCAGATTTATTTTCATATGACATTTAGCTACAATGAACATAGTTTGTTTGACGTACTTGAGGTATGGAGGATCACATTCTAATTCCAGATGAGTATTTCTGTGAATCTCTAAACATATGGCTTTGTGGTTGTGCTGGAAATTTTCAAGAAACGTGGAGGTGTGTGTTTGAAGTTGGAAGCTGACCCATAACACTGTGTAATACAGTGAAAGAGTTCTATTTTTTTCCTGTAATGGTGCATGCAGTTGAACAGCTTTATATCTTGCACTGGTTTGTTAACTGATTAGAAAATGTATTTCAGGATAATGATCTCAGCTGGCTACCTGTTAACCCCTTCTTATGTTAATCCCTCTTAATGCCATTCACAAGGATATTTGTGAAACATGGAATGACACACATATTTTAGTTTTCTGAAGGGAAATACAGTCTGTTGAAACAAATGTAATTTTTCTCCTCTAAATACTTCTCAGGCAGTGTGATCTTGTCTCCGAAAGACACATTGTGTGATGGGGTGAAGGTCAAGGGAAGAATGCAAGTGAGCAGGGGAAAATAGAGAGGGAGAGGATATTTATGGATAAGCTGAGGAAGCAGTGCCTGCTGAGCATAAAAGATCTATGGGAAATCAAGTTCTGATTGTAGGGTATCTGTGCAAGGATTAGTTCCCATCCTTCCTTTACTCCTGGCAGCACAAACTCAAGAGCTTTGCTGCTAATGGCTTCTCCGGCATTTAACTTAAGTGACTGTCCCCAGGCTCACTCCTTCTTCAAGCTGACAGCCTCTCAACCTGCTTAATACCAGCCCTGCTGCATTCATGAGGAGGCACTCCTGGGACCTTGTAACCTGCTATGTAGGCTCTGTTCCTATTCCTGCTGTTCTCAGGGCCTCAGTGCTTCCCTTTGTGTTCCTACATTTCCCTCCAAGCAATGCAGCAGAAAGAGCATCTGATTATTTCCATTAAACCTATTGAAATAACATACAGAAACGCAAATAAGTGTAGGCAAATCACAGTAAAACTGAGAATGTTATTTTTATTAGTAGACTTGCTGTATTTCTTTTTTTTTTTTCTGGAAAAAATTATGATATTCAATTCAAAAAAGAATAGGTTTACCTAGATGCACAGAAAAGAGCATACATTTAATAATAAGCAACCACCTGTCAGATGCTTTAAATTAGTTCAGTCTCAAAGGAGGTCGTCTTACAGTCATACGACAGCTATGATAGTCTCTGCTTTGTCCTGAAAACAGCTTACTACCTCTCATGTTGCTTCATTATGCCAGCTCTTTTTTGTTCTTCCTATGTACTAATAAAGGACTTTCTTACTTCATGAATCATTCACATTACAATTCATAATCTTCTGTGCTTACACTTATTTAGAAAAGTGTATTTAATTTTTCCTGAAACCTCTTCAATTATGCTTTTGCAGAGTTCAGATTTGCAGCACTTCTTGCTGTTTCTTGGCCTTTAATATTCAAATAGTTTTCCACTAAGATTTCCCTTTTTAGGTTTATCCCTGCACCTTAGGAATGCCCTGAATTTCAGTTCTAAGCTCACTTAACATGATGATTATAGCTGTTGTCTCAAATTTCTTTTTGCCACATTGATCTGGACTACTTCCAAACCAGTTCCCATCATTTTCATGCACAGAAGCTACTGTCTGAAATGCCTCTAACAGCATCTCTCAACCAACACTGCTTCTTTCTCCTTGTCCTCCCTGCTGGTTTTCAACATTCTGGATTAATCTTTTCTTAAACTAGATGTCTACCTGATATTTTTAACTCATTTGTCTTTTGTCTGACTGTCTCTAAACATTTCTTTATTATTTGTTTCTGTGGACTACTTTCTGCATTATCCATTACATTCTCCAAATATCCTACAGATTGCCAGCTTGTTTTCTTACCTCTTTTTTTTTTTTTTTTTTTGGGTATGGGGCAGGGTGATCTCAGGTACTAATGATGTCAAGAAAAGACTTCCCATTTTCACTCTAAAGATTTGCAGTTCATATTTTAGACTTCTTGTGTTTCACTCATTGTTCAAGACTACATGGATTTAATCGTATGGATTTAATTTCTAAATCTCTGTTCTTTTGTTTAGTAGTTTCCTGTTCTTATTGAACATCAACGTTATCACTCTGCAACCGGTACCTACAACAGAAGACTGTTTGGTCTCCCATCTCTCCCTTCTCCCTTAACCTTGATCCATGCTTGTAAATTTTGCAATATGAACTATTTTAATTAAAAAATGTGGAAAGAATTGCACACCTTACAAAACTATACAATCTATGCCTTCATAAAGTAAGGCAAATATAATAAATAAAAATAATTTTGATCAAGTAATACATTTTATTCAGGAAGTGACTATGATGTTTTTTCAATAAAAGTTCTGTTGTATATTGTTTGAGGGAGTTAGCCAGAATAGCTCTAGTGTTATGTGTTTACTAACAAATTCAGTACTGTCATGCATTTTGGGTCAATATTTCTAAATCTGATATTTTCCTTTATGTCCACCATTCCAAAAATTCTGGTTCAGACTACCATCTCCTATGTAGATCTCTCTTACTGGTCTCTGCAAAATTATAATTGTCCATTGTGGCTCTTTTTTCAATTTCATTGTTTGAATTTTGCTTCTGTTGAACTAAATTTGATAATATCATAGTATTTATTTAGTGGATCAGTGTCACTGAAATCTGTGATTAATAACACAGTCAATTCAACTCAAATCAGCAACCCAATGCAGCATTCCTGTTCCTCTATCCCCCCCTGTTTTGTGTGATCTCTGAATCTCTCAAGACTAGTTTTTCCTTGCCAACTGCTATGTATAAAATTAGTCTGAGATAAAGTACAAACTCAGTATCACACCAAGACAAAATGAAAACACATGCCAAGACATAAGAATCACAAGCAAAAGGTTAATGGGACAAATGTGGCAGAGGAGATCAAACTAGCTTTACAGGTTCATCAACCAACCCCAAGTTACTACTTCTATGACCATCCTCTCAGGGGTATTGGTTGTCGAAGAAACCCTATGGTAAGATTACCTTAGTGTAAATCACAGTAGGCAATTTGAGGAAGAACAGTCAATCTGTTCAGTAAGTGTCACATTCTTCTTTACCAGAGAAATTTGCTTAAAGAGTTGTCTTAAAAGATGCTAGAAGATGTGTTTCACAATCTGATCTTTGGGATTTTTTTTCCACAGTTTCTTCTACAATTGAACTAATACTAAACTGAAATAAAAATCAAGATTGCTAGTAATTATTGTGCACCAGTTTTACTATATGTTCAAAACAAAACTGGCATAAAGCTACACTTTTACCTCCCTCCACCACAAAAAAACCCCAAACCAAACCAAATCAAACCAAAAACCAACCAACCAACCAAAACCACCAAAAACCCAAACAAACCAACCAACTAAAAAAAATGAAACCAAAAAACCAGTGAGAATATAATGCATATTCACATAAGAAACTCTCAGTGAAAATCTTGCACTGGAAAGAAAATTTCCATCTATTACATTATGTCCAACATAATAAAACAGGTTCAGAGAAACTTTCTCAAGTAGGGGAAACATCTAAATATAGGTAATGTCTCTGTATCTGCAGATCAGAATTCTGATCTATGAAATAGGTATTTATATTAGTTTACAGGATTACTTTTGAGGTAAGGTAGTTAATACCTAATGCTTTGCAGCGGCACACAAGGGCTATGACTATATCAACAAATTAACAGTCCCAGGCACTTCAACACTATCCTGTGATCATCACTTCTGCTTAAAAGCATGCCATTCTCCTCAGCTCAGTTTCTGCTACATGTCAACCAGCACTGGTAATGCTTGAGCACTGTCCAGGAAATAGCATGGTCTATGGATCTTTCCCAAGAGGGCATGTAGACTGGATGATATGGCAGCTTCGCTGTGAGGATGTGTTCTGTTCCACGACATTTGCACTTAGGGACAGGTAATGGACCTCGGACATTTTATTAACTAATATAGTTGCAAACAAATTTCCAACTTTCATTTTCTAGGTGACTTTGCACAAAACAGTTCACTTGTTTAATCCTCTTTTTGATTCACTAAGGCTGGTAAGTAATACTGGCACATTGAGAACTCCTAATTTTAATCACAAGTCAAGATAAGCAATGGGTGGATATGTTTTAACTTGTAACTTACAAGACTAGCCAAAGGAAAATTTGTCTCATCTACTTACTTGCACTTCAAAATTGTATTTTAAATTCTATTTCAAAATCATAATTAAAATTGTATTCCATCCAATTACTATTGTGCTTATTTTAATGAGTGAAAGATGACAGCTGTGGGTTTTGGTTTGAAGTGGGGAATTTGATAAATAACAGTGAAGGCAGGAGATTAGCTACCGGTTTCCATTATCCATTATTGTATTTTTGAAGTTTTTGTTGTCAGTATTTCCATGACTAAAGAAAACCACTTCATAATAATCAAAAAATCTGTGAAAATGCTGATTTGTTGATCACAAAACATGTGATTTACATGTTAAAGGTTTTACAGTTTAATCCGATGGTGGTATTTTTGAGAAGAACCTTTCTCCCAAATAAATGGCAAAACAGTTTGCTTCTGGAATGAGATCATCTTTCTATGATCTGCACAGCCACTTGGAATTAAAAGGAGTCACAGATGTAGCATTCAGGTGATGTAAAAGTTCCTTAATTAGAGAAACAAAAGCTAGATGTGTACCCCTCAGCTTTCCTTTTACTCTCTTCTGAATAAGATATATTAAAGAAAATGACTTATCTCTACTAACTCATGTGAATTTATCCTTGGGAAAAAATGCAAACCCATGCTAAGCCTCACTGGATGACCAAGACACCAGACTGCAGAGGGAAGAATAATATCTTCTTAATTAGTGCAAAGAATTGCATGAAAAACAATGTGGTATGTACAAATATCCTTCACTGAAAAGGTTCATTAAACTTGAGATACACAAAAGCTGACGTATTCTGTACTCATAATTTAAATAAATATAAGTAATTGCAATCTAATTTTCTGACTCTCTGAATTTCATGCTATTTATTAATGTAGGTGGGACATTCCTTAAACTGAAAATTTAAGAGCCCAGTTATGTTTTTAATTGGCTTGTCCGATAGAAAGGCACTCAGGAACATGCTTCATTGTGCATAAATTTGTGTTTCTTTTCAACAACTTTTTATTGAAAAGTCTACCTGTCAGTTGACTATTGTAATACCATCTGCAATGTCAATTGAATTTGACAGAGGACTAGACATCTCAGAAACATTAAATTTACAGCCAAAAGTAAGAAGCAGAGAGAAGAAAAACTATGCTGGAGTGAAAGAGGGAAGAATGCAGGTAGTGAGGAGAAAGAAAAAAACTGACTGATTGTATTGTGACTGCTGGAATAGCAGATGAAAACTGTAATTCTACAACTTTGCAAATTTTGGTGTCTGAGTTTTAAACCTACATAGTCATATGTGTAGAAAGGTAATATCCTGGTACTTTGTTTTCACTTTGTAGTGCACATAGCCTACTAATATATCATTAACTTAACTTTATAATTTATATGGAGGCATATTTTAAGGGTCAAACCTTAGCTTTAGATTGTATAAACTAACCACTATTTTATACAAAGGCATTCTTTTCTTTCTGAACTTTATTAATTTTTCTATTCCAAGTATATTTTCCAATATTTTTAATGGAAAGACATAAAAGATGCTAGCAATATGTATTTTGTTGGCTTTGTTTAGTTAATACTCAGAAAACAGCAAACTATTTATTTTTTAATACTTGAAAATGATTAATTCTAATAAGTGATTAATATTGCTACAGACAAAAGTTCCCTAGGAACAACCATACATCTGGCAGCAATAGAAAAATAAAGATCTCATCTAACTACAGTTGTAATGAGATTTCTATTTTCAGCAGAAGCCCGACCCTGATGAGACTCTGTTTTGTTTCCTCCTTAAGATTTAAAAGATTAAGTTTATGTCAGTTCTGGCATACATTTGCCCTACCTTTTTTTTAAAGATGGCCAGTAATAGAGACTTAATATCACCAGACAGTCTAGTTTGTTATTAAAGACATAAGAATTTAGAAGGTTTTTTTACTAATATATAATTTGATTATTTTCCTGCTGCATGGCTTTTGGTCCTTTTGAATGTGGAGGCAGAAACCTGATTTTTCTTTTCTCTTTGCAATAGTCTGTATCTGCACAGACATACACAAATATCCTTACACATAAATATATATGACTGTATATAAATACACATATAAGCTTCCCTCCTCCCTTTTTTCCTTCACTTCCTAAGCCTTATTCTTGGCTTAAGGTGAGCCAGGTCATTCAATATTTCCTTTCAAAGTAGTCATGATTTTTGATTTATGATTGTTTTTGTTTGTCTTCTCTAGCCAACATTTTTCTTGAAATGAACGCTCAATACTCTGCTCACTATTTCAGCTGGAGTCTTGCCAACTCCAAACAGGACTGTTTTGTACTTCTACTTGTTCGTCATATTCACATACGTTGTCTGAATTTTTTGCAACAGACATACTTTTGGCACACGTTCAGATTAGGATCCCCTATAGCCTTCCATTTCTGCGCACACACACACCCCCCTCCCCTGATTAACTACTAATTTTATCTCCACAAGTTTTTGTATTCTGTATTTTGCAGCTGATTACCACTACCCTATTTGCTGTGTATTGCACCTGCCCATGCAGTTCCTTTCTAATTGCTCCTTATTTTTATCTCTATTTATCAGTAACATGTTGAATTTTAATCTTGCCCTCCAAAACACTCGTGTTTGTGTCACCTGAAAATATAATGAAATATTAAGGAAACCATTGATTTGCATTAGGCTGAGAACAAAACCTGCACAACTTCACTCAGTATATTCTTCTATTTCAAAATTAATTGATAGCTGGTCTTTGAGTAGGGTAACCCACAAATTTCAATGTATTTCCATATGGTGCATGTATCCCTGGTTTGCTAATTAGACTGCAACATGGAAAATGTAAAATAAAAATGTGTACTGCTTCTCCCTTGCTATGGAGGAATTCCTGGAAGCTCTTCAATTTTTTCCAGTGCCTTGTGCCAGTGGTCTCGCACACTTGCAGATGTCTCATTTGTCTCAGTGGTCCCTAATCACCCCTTCTTGTATTTTAGGACATGATCCTACCTCCCAGCTACTCAAATTAATTGTCCAAGCTGCCAGCTCATCGTTGACTTTTTCTTATTAAGTACCTCAGACTATTGAGAGTCCTGTCTTGACCACTTCCAGGATATGGGGGGGATGGGGACAGGGATTGCCTAAAGACAGAAAACTACAGTGAATTGTACATGGCAAGGATAAAAATGCTTAATTCCTCCTTCTTCACTTTAAGAAAGGACTGAAAGATCTTAAAATTGTGTACTTCACAGACTACATAACACGTTCATGTGGCCCGAATGGTATAAGCAAATTCTTAAGACTAGTAGGATCCATTTTTAAATAGCTGTGGATACAGTAATATTTGCCTGAGTGTGCATGCATCCTGAAACAATTAATCAGATAAGTGATCTCCCTTGTTTCTATTTAGCTGTTTGGAATATCAACTTCGAAGCCCAGTGATAGCATGTTGCTGTTGATATTTGCTATTTAGTCACTGTTCCTGGAATGAGGGCAAGAGATGGTATTTAAACCACTTCAGCTTGGAAAGTAAGAGCAGGAGAAATTATAAGAAGAGGGTAGAGAAAAAAAAGAAGCAAAGGATAAAACCAACATTGGGCAGGGGAGGGGCATTTTTTTTCAGACTAACAAATGTGAAAAGAAAATATTATGATAATTAAATAAAAGCCTGCTTGGGATTTCTATGATAACTTTCTACTGATGTCGGTGGGTGTTGTGGCCGCTGTACTGCAGACAGTATATAGTCATGAACTTACACCTCCTGCTACAAATAATTGTGTTTTGATATTGCCAAAGCCAATAAGCATGTGAAACATGTGAGCCAGTTCGGTAGCAGAACACCTGAAACTGACTTTTAAGTAAAAATGTTTAAAACCAATTAGCCATCCTCCTTACTTGCTGCTTTTAAGGTCTGTGAGGTCAACCTGGATTGTGTACTCAGGCTGCGCTCCTAGTGTTACTTAGCTTAAGCTGAAATTCTCGCATGGACACTTGACTCCAGAAGGGGGAGCTTCAGCAGGCACAATTACAGTAAAGTCCATTTACAATGAAGTATTCAAATAGTTGCTCTGTTACAAAAAGATCTGATACCTTTCATCAAAGTAGAAGCAGAATTTGATCTGATCAGAACATAGGTAATGCTCTAACTCTTTTCTGTTACCAAGTGCTATCACTAATAATATATTTTTTTTTAATAAAAAATGACAACTAAATATCATCTTATATCTTCTTGAAAACAAAAGTATTTAAACTTATGCACATGCTTAACTCAATCAGGTCTAAATGTACACCTAAAGGTTTAATTTCTTGCTTTGTTCTGATAGTTTTCAGTGTAAGTGCCTGAAAATAGAGAGAATTGGCTGCTTTCCATTCAGGCTAAGTAAGGAAAAAAATATGCCTTTTTGTTTACTGATAGTTTAAATAATGAATAGAGACTACAAGTTTGGATAACTGCTAGGGCATTTTGTTAATTTGAGTTTCTCAGGAGGTCAGTATAAATGCACAGTTGTTAGGAACAAACTAACCTGCAGGTGTATTTATGTGGTTTTATGTACACAAGTGCGTTAAATCTGAAAGAAAACAGAAGAGATCTTGAAGACAGAAGGGGGCAAAGATACACTTATAATTAAGCCCTTGGTGAAATCCAGTAATAGGTTTTGGGGGTCAAAGTGCTGATTAAGAATACAGGAGTCAATAAAACAAACAGTGAATCATTTCTGCCAAGAATAAAACATTTTGAGTTCCTACATCTCCACCTTAGGATAGAGACTGTCCTACAGCTTTCAGAGTAACAAAACAACAGAAATATACAAAGCTCTTCTCTTAAGATGTTATAACTAATCCTATAACTTCCATGGAGAGCTTGAAAAGCTTACAGTTGGTACCTGCAGAACTATTCCATCCTCAAGTGATGACATCAATGCAGTATGTTCTGTATGTATCTCTCTCAGTTTGGATGTTGGAATCATCTAAACATTTACTACCTAAGTCAAAAGAATTTTGAAAACTATATCCTAGAGACATTTAGAAGACAAAAAATATATACATTATTTTATCCCAGATTTTAACCTTCCTGGCCACCAGTTCATTACAGTTAATAGCTAGTATTTAGTTATCAAATATAGTTGAGCATTTTCAAGGGTTGATCAGCAAGGCTTTCCTGATGAAACAGTAAGAAAGGGTGTCTCGGATGATTTAAGTGTTTTGATGATGACCAAAAGGAAAGGAATGAATGTCTGAATGTGAGATTCTAACCCCTATAATTAATCTGAAATTGTTATCTAAAAATCATCCCAATATCCCGAAAATCATAGTAGACCTGTATCGTGAGTATTTAGACAAGGACTCTATAAAAAGTCTTTAAAAATCATCTGAATGCATGCAGAGCAACTCACAAGTTTGCTAATGAACAGGTCCCAATATTTCACATCCAGCCTTTTGTATTGTCTACTCAAGACAATTTAGGTAACCTGCATTCAAAGCTTCTTGTACAACCTGTTTTACAGAAAATATGTTGAAATAAAAGCAACAGAAAATTTTCAAAATATGAGATAATTTTCACTTCCATCTTATCCTGTGTCTCAAAACCTTACATCAATTGATTTAAATTGAACAAAAATATCTCTGCTGCCTGGAAAGTGCTCATAAAGTCTTTGAAATGGAAATTATGTTTTCTAGAAGGACAGTTTAGGCTAAAAGGCACAAAAGCAGGTAATAAATAACAGAAAGCTGGAACACTGAGGGTCTTAGACTTACATGAAGACAGTGGGAAGTGGACATAAAAGCCAATCACATGAAAATGTCAACCTTTTAGAGACACTCTAATTTTTCTTTGCACTGCTGCAAATAACTGATATAGTACAGGACAACACTGAGTTGAACTTATATTTTATAACTATATGCAAAATAACTGTGAAAATTGTTTGGACCTGATGCACCATTCCTAATTCTATTTATTATTTTTTTTTTATATTTGCCTAAATAGTTAAAGATCCTTTAGAGAAGAATTTCAGTTTCAATAGTTTAGAAACTTTTGAATACAGACAATATACGCTTTAATATTTCTTCAGCAGAAAATTTTTTATCTTTGTTATGATAAAAGATTTTTAAGCTTAGATGATGTAAAAAACCCCACATTACAACTAAAGACCAGTTTTGAAGGAGGGAAGGGAAGGGAAGGGAAGGGAAGGGAAGGGAAGGGAAGGGAAGGGAAGGGAAGGGAAGGGAAGGGAAG
>WTSP01010596.1:26281-37644 GCA_025331215.1 Actenoides lindsayi | reverse complement strand
AGGGAAGGGAAGGGAAGGGAAGGGAAGGGAAGGGAAGGGAAGGGAAGGGAAGGGAAGGGAAGGGAAGGGAAAAAAATCTTAGTTCTCCTGGACGACAGGAGATTCTCTTGAACACCCTTGCCTTGTTATGGCTGAGCTTCACTGCAGATACAACAGTTACATCAATGTTATTAAATCCCACAAGAGCTAAGTGGATCAATTTACTGTTTCCACAGCTGCAGAGTATTACATGTTGACTGCACCCAATTCTGTGATCATTGCACTGTGTTTAGCCATACACCAAGTGAAGTGTTAGATCCACTACTGTCAAAGGACCTTGCTTTCCTCTGGACTGTTGGAAGCAAGACATCCTCTTGCTTTCATATCTGCCCATAAATTCTAAGTGCCTCTTATTGACCATTACTAACCTCTTTTAGACTTCTTTCTCTCATACACACATAAACACAGTCACATATATGTGAAAAGTAATTTCCTGCTTAGAAGCCTTGTATAACTTTCCTTTTGTTGTTTTGTTGGATTTTTTGTTGTTTTTTTTTCCTAAAGATTCTTTCCTCTGAAATCTTCCAAATTTTTTTCAGCAGAGACTGTGAAGGAAAATGCTTAGGCAGAAATGTTATGCTCTAAATAGGCATTAATGAATAATGGAATAAGAGATTGATACACTTTCCTAACCCTTCTGACTGAGAAGTTGCTGAAAAGTTATGCTGAGCTTTAGGTGTTTTTTTCTTTTATTATAAAATGTTAGAGGGGCCAAAAGCATACTTTCAGTTATTAGCAACAATTCAGGTTGCTCATTTGATACGCAATTACTTTGGCACTCAGGAAATCCTATTCATTCTGGGCAGTTCAGTGTGAAAAGCTGACAAGGAATGCAAAGAAACGTTGGAATAGTTGTTATCCAGCTGTGTTCCAGGCTTTGTAACACCATGTGAAAATACCTGCAGCATTGGTATCGGGGCTGAATATCTCCAGCTTGCTTTTCTGTGTTCCTAAATGTATTGACAATGGAGCATACAGCCGGTTGTATGCAATGCATTTTTTTTAGTTAAATGTTTGTCTTACATGAATTCACCAATTCTGATGATCCTTCCCTTAAAGGATTTCTGAGAAACAAGAAGAAGCATAGTGGGGCACTTTGATGGCTTGCTACTAATGTGTCACCATACTAGTGGAACTATAGTGTAAATTGTCCATATTGAAATCATTACAAAAAACTCACTTGGTATGTGATTACATTTACTCTTTAAAAACCTGAGACTGTGATCAGATCACATTTGTTTTTCCACTTATTTTCTATTTTAGTATCAACTATGTGTTTTAATCTGTAAAAATAAAAAGACAGTCTTTAGAATGGAAACAGAGCAAGAGTTACTCACAAAGGGAATTCCTGAGACTTTTAAGTATTATCATTCAAGGTTTATGGTCCTCACGGAAGGTATTTGTCTAAATGAAGAAATATGTTCTAGTATGAGAAAGGAATTGAAATGAGGGACATCTGTATTTGCCAGTTTGGGGAATCTACATAAAGTTCATAAGTTCTTGGGTGAGTATTCATATCACAAAATCATCAGTGCATAGAGAAGCTGCAGCAACTGTCAATATCGTGGCATCTGTATCACAGATCAAGGATGGTAAGGAACAGTTAAGCATAGCCATCATCTGATTGTATGAACAATATTTACGCTAGGAAAGATGACCATTTTGAACAAATGTGTTGGCAGACAAGAAATTTTTCTGGGAAAATAAGGGCATAGAGGAATGTAGCTAAGTGAAACAACAGCAAGTCTTTGTCAAAAGTGAAAATAACAGGGCCATGCTGTGCTACCTAAAGAACAGTTTCACTGGAAGATAAGCCAAGACAAAACACATCTGTCCTGTAAAGCTTCATAACAGCTTTAATGACACATAATGCTGTGAAAAGGAGTCAACATATGGAGAAGCAGGAATAAGTTATGGTTACCTGACTCTTCACACTAAACTGAGCAGCCCATAACTTTGAAGAAAGAGTCAGGGAAATTTCTGTGGGAATGAGTATTTTAATTATGTATTGTTTTTTGGTTTAGGTAAATATACATTGGTTTAGACTCTTGTGTGATATGTGTGTATGAGGAATTTGGACTGGTTTATATCCTTGATTATTCAGATGCAATACTTACAATGATGCAGTTCTGAGAAAGGTTTGTTTAGCTTATCTGGAGGCCTAGGAAAGGAAGAATATGGTGGACTAGGTAAGGGTGTCTTGAATAGTAAGATCACATCTCCATTTGTACAGAAATCTCAGAGACAAGGTCTTCACAGAATGGGTGTCATAAGGAACAGGAGGAATCTGCAGAGATCAAAGGAAACACATTTTGATGGTGCTTGAGGGAACTGGTGTGATAAGTCATGGAGTTAAACATAGATATTTCAGTGGCATGGGAGCTTTAGAAAAATTCACAGAATGCCTACTGGGGGCTTTTTGGGGATGCTTTCCTCTGGATCTCTGGATAATGCATAACAGATAGATTGGTGTCCTACATAACAAATTTTGTGTCACAGTAGTCCCAGCTTCATCAGTCAGGACTTCATAAATTGGTTAAGTCCAGGCAACAAGGTTTTCCTTAGACAGTATTTAAAAAATAATGCCTCATAGAGCCCTTTGAATAACTGGAAATTATGTCCATTACTGAATGAGTAAGATTGTATGGGGTGACCTTAGCAATTTTGTAGAAGTCTCTATTAAGTGAGTTGGATTCTGTCGCCAGTGGGAGTGGATTTCCACTCATTCAAAACCCATTGTGGGGCCAGGGTCAATTCTCAACAGTATCGTGTCACATTTCTAGGAAAAGAAAGGAAGAAAGGATTGCTTGAATCAATGGCTACATCTATATACTTACTAATGGAACAGCCATTTATGACTTAAGTGCCAGGAAGCTATCCCTGACACTCAATTTTCATCACTTACAGAGCTGGATAGGCAGAATTGCCCCCAGCAGCCCTTTGGCCCGTGTCAGGTATCACTCTTCCAGGAAACACTTGGGCACAGTGTGGGAGTTAGGACAGCCCACAGACTACCTCCATCAGGGAATTTGGAAGCAGCTACAATATTTTGGAGGGCAGGAGAATTTAACAATATGGACACAGGGCATTTCATGTCAGCTAACATCATTGCTAAAGAGTGTTCCTGGCCATGTCTAACTTACATGTAGAAACAGAGCAACCAATGGCCTTTCTTCTGTTATAAAGAGACCCTGTGCCAGGTAAATTCTATAAATGAACTTCAGATTTTCACCATCTAAAAACTGACTGTTTGACTCCTCCACTGCCTCAAAATTTCGTTCTAGGGTCCAGATGATTTCCAGCATACTCTTGTCTCACTTCCAGCTTCCTTTGTGTTGTTCGTTACTATATACCAGCATTTTTTTTTGCCAGAAGTTATTTTCTATGTAACTGGCACTTTTCCCTCTATTGTCTTTATCTCTTTACACATCTGTCATATGTAGGCAGCAATAATACCTGCACTGTGACTATGGATACAGATGAATATTTAAGATGTTAGCACGCAGTTGCCTCTGGAAATTTGGTCTCTGTAACTCTGTTCTTAATGATACAAAACATATAATGCTGTAATGGCTTGTAAAAATAAACTTACTTGTTCTCTTACAGATTTGAGTCATATACTTACTCTGCATTCATATATTCACCTTTCAAAAGTAGAATCCTGATTTTTGTATTTCTTGAAACTTCTGAAAATTCATGACTGATATCCATTGACAGTACACAAGAAAATAAAACTAACTGAACATTATTATCATTGTCTATTTTATTTATATATTTCAGAGAAAAAAATAATAGAGCATGGACAGTAGCTTTGCCTTTGCAAAGATAAATTTATAAATGAAATCACTCTTTTAGCTCACTGATAACTTCTGAAAAAGCCTAGTTTTTGGGGTTTTTTTTTAATGTCATTTAAAAGGTATTAGAGATCAACATACTAGGGTTCAGTAGACACTAATTTGAAAACCTTGCACAATTTATGAATTAATTAAATCCTTTATTTGGATTACTATAACATATTGCATTGAATTTTTTGTGCAATCTGTATACACATAGCCTACATATACAGCTCCCAAGAATTTAATAGAAATGTGTTTCTGATATGGAATTCTATTAAACAGTTGCAGTATAGAAATTTCCATAGTCCTGTTTCAATTCTGTAGGAATACTTCTTAGGGATTGATTGTGTGAATACTGTATGTGTATCAATGAATGAAAACTATTTATGAGTGGAAGTTTTAGTTAGAATGTGTTTTTTGGTTTGATATGAGTGCAACTGAGAACAGAATTTATTCCATTAATAAACAGAAATTGATAAAAGCATGACAGCATTTAATTTTAAAATATGAGTTTAGCATATTTCTCCTATCTTGTAATTATCACAGAAGATTAGGAATACTATGTTCTCTTCACGAGCTACATTTGCATATTGTATTGTACATAATTTTTACCCTGTTACATACTCCTTTTAAATAATCTTTTTTTTTTTTTTTAATTTCCACCCCCCCCCCCCCAAGTAATAAAAGCCCCCAACAAAACACCAGCAACCAATGAAACAAAGCCTGATTGACTGCTATGGGATTTTTCAAATTAGCATTGTCTAGCAACTTTTTCTTCAGCTTTCTTTTCACAGCTATCCCAAGAGGGAAGGAAAATAAGACTGGCCTTTGCCACACTTGTAAAATTGTTATTCTGTAGGGAGGATGATCAGAATAGAGATGATCAAACCAGCCCTTCTGGTTTCTCTAAAAATGTAGCTTCAGTGATGCTTATTTTAAAAACGGGTTCCTCATCCATTCCCCAGAATGTTGAGTATCTGAGGCCTATAATGAAATGTGTTTTACATTAGATACACCATCTAAACAATTCCTGGAGAGAAGAGAGATCTCAGCACTTCCAGTCCTAATTAACCTGTGGGTTTCCTCTTGTGGTATGGCTCCAATCTATTAAATCTTGCATTTCTTGCTGAAAAGTGGAACTAGTTTAATGTGAGACATAGGAAGTGTCTTTCTTTTCTGGAAAATTGTATCCCAGCAGCTAGTGAAAACTTCTGGGAGTTGGATTCAGTAGATTTGAATTCCCTCAAGCTAAACAAAGAACTGAATTCGGTTTGTACTCCGAGCCCTTTAACAAAAGGGGTTGTAGCACAACCTTTGGTGATCTTTTAGAATAATGTGGATTTTTAGAAGCCTCTATCTTGCTAATGTCTGTGAAGATCCATCCAGTGGGATGGATGCAGAAGCAATAAGCAGTATTTTACATGCCTACAGTGTGGAATTTCAGAGATTTTATCAACTTTGATGGTGAACATGGACATATGACAAATTTAGATGCTACCTGTAACAGGGATGCTTAGGAAGAAGAGGATGAGGGAACAGGAAAACACTTGTGAACTGAGCCTGAGGTTAGATAACCTAAAAACCATTTGTCCGTTGTTATTAAATGCCTATGCGCCTTTTGTTTACACTAGTAGATACATGTCAGATATCATGCACGGACACTGAAAAAAAGGATCATCTATATCGTTAAAATGCTATTACACTCTCTGGCACAGTATCATTGTTTTCCAACTAGTGTGCTCGAAAATAATTCTCAGGCATGCATCGGCAATTAACACGGAGTGGGAATCATTCCCAATACGCAGTTTGAATGTTGTTAGATTGCTTTTGATGGCAAGAGAGCTTAAAGATCTGCCAGTTGGCTTCCCTGTCAAAGAAAGCTGTAGGTTCTCTTTAGTTTGCTAGTGTTGATACAGTCCTATTGGTTCTAACATCTAAATCTAACCTAAATCTTACTGTATTTTGCAGAGGAGGTGGAGGTTGTTTTGGGCTGCTGCCCCTTGTGATTTGGAATTGATCTTGCAAACCCCTGTGCATGTAAATTATTGTAACTCAAACAGCCCCACTGATGTTAACAAGCTGCCTATAAAGTCAGGACAAAGATTTGTGAGTGAAGTTGTGCAGAATCATCACATGGTGGGACAGGTGCAAAATAGAAACTTCGGGTCTGTTTCCTGTGCAGTAGTGCATTACACTTCTAGGAAAACTGAAACCTAAACACCAAAGCAATCTGTCTCACCTTTGTATTGTTTGTCTTTGCATCGGTTGATTCTGTGGCCTTTACCTGAACTGGTAGACATATGGACTTCAGTTTATTTATATCCCCTTATATAAGCAGATGGTGAAAAATTAGTCCCCTAAAAACGCTGCCTTTGTAGGAATAAGTACACTATTCCTTCACTGTGCAGTAGTTGTATGGTCAGTATGGTTTCTTTGCATCTTTTCAACTTTCTCACACTATTGTCTGCTTCCTTATAAAGGAATTTATTCCTTGAAGAAAAAGGAACATTATGTGCTATCTGCACTTGTCTTAAATATTAAAGGCTAAGAAACAAGGTATCATTAATTATTTAGAAAAGGAAATTACTGGCTATTGTTATTATGTTAAATATCAGTTATGGTTATTATTTTAACATCAAGAAACCCCAGTGAGGAAATGGAAGTTCCCTATGTAGTTTGAGCTGTATCAATACAAAAGAAAAAGATATACTCTGAACCTCAATTTGGAAAGAAACAAGTAATAATGGCCAATTTTAAGAATCAAAGGGACAAGAAATAAAATCAATTTTACAGTTCCCTCTCTTCTGCGACCCATACCCAGTGACAGCTACCACAACTCTTCATGTGTCCCACATTTCCCCATACTCCACCACCTTTATCCCTTACACAGCAGAATGTAGCATTTTTACACCTGTTTTACATCTCTCTCCTTTTCACTTTCTTTTGTTATTTCTGGAACAATCCTAAGACAGATTGAAACCATATTCACACTTCATTTTCTACAATTAGTTCTCACAAAGTCTTGATGATACCTCTGCCATTCATCTCTTGCATTCCCTCCTCAGCAGACTGAAGTACAGGGAACTTAGTTTGTTTCATTCTTGGAAATATTGAATCATAGAAGTCTTGGCTGGAAGGAGAGAGTGGTGGTGAATGGTGCTGCATCCAGTTGGTGTCCGGTGACCAGTGGTGTCCACCAGGGATCAGTCCTGGGCCCAGTCCTATTCAACATATTTATTGATGACCTGAATGAGGGGACTGAGTCTACCCTTAGTTAATTCACATATTACGAAGTTGGTTGGGAGTGTTGATCTGCTGGAGGGTAGGAGGATGCTGCAGAGGGACCTGGACAGGCTAGGTCGATGGGCTGAGGCCAACAGTGTGGAGTTCAACAGGACCAAGTGCAGGGTCCTGCACTTTGGCCACGATAACCCCATGCAGAGCTACAGACTGGGGGAGGAGTGGCTGGAGAGAGGCCTGGCAGAGAGGCACCTGGGAATGCTGGTTAACAATAGGTTGAACATGAGCCAGCAGTGTGCCCAGGTGTCATGGAAGGCCAACGGCATCATGGCCTGTATCAGGAATAGTGTGTCCAGCAGGACTAGGAATGTGATTCTCCCCCTGTACTTAGCACTGGTGAGGCCTCAACTCAAGTTCTACATACAGTTCTGGGCCCCTCACTTCAAGAAAGACATTGAGGTGCTGGAGTGGGTCCAGAGGAGAGCAACAACACTGGTGAAGGGACTAGAGGGAAAGTCTTATGAGGAGAGGCTGAGGGAGCTGGAGCTGTTTAGCCTGGAGAAGAGGAGACTCAGGGGGGACCTTATCACTCTCTACCACTACCTGAAGGGAGGTTGTAGTCAGGTGGGAGTTGGGCTCTTCTCCTAGGCAACTAGTAACAGGACAAGAGGGCATGGCCTAAAGCTGCACCAGGGGAGGTTTTGGTTGGATATCAGAAAGCACTTCCTGACAGAGAGTGTGATCAGACTTTGGAATGGACTGCACAGGGAAGTGGTGGAGTCACCATCCCTGGAGGTGTTCAAGGAAAGACTGGATGTGGCACTTAGTGCCATGGTCTAGCAAATGTGGTGGTGATAGGTCATAGGCTGCACTTGTTGATCTCAGAGGTCCTTTCCAGCCTGAATAATTCTGTGATTCTGTGAGTCTCTGAAGGTTGTCCAGCCCAGACTTCCCTCTTGAAGTAGGACTATACCACTACTGGGTCAGATGGCATTTTGCTAAGTCCCAGAAGAATCCAAGGACAGAAAGTTCACCCTTATGCTTTGCTGGGTAACATGTCCCAGTGCTGGACTATCTTTCTGGAGAAGTTCTCCTCCTCTCTAACCTGAATGTCCCTAGCCACAGTCTGCAGCCTTGTTATGTCTTCTGTCACTACCACAAAGATTTTGGCTCTGTCATCTTTGTAACTGACCTTCAAGCTCTTGTAGGCTGCTATTAGATTGCCCCTAGTCTGTCTCTTCTCCAGACTAATGAAGCATAAGTCTCTCAGGCCATCCTTAGACGTGACATGTGAACAGCTTTGCAGACTCTGCTTGGCAGCCCCTGCTTGGCAACCCTCATACCTTTCATGGACCAGGAGGCCCTCCTTTGCTGTCTTTCTCCTCCTTTACATCTGCCTATTTTTAATACTTTGTAATTCATTTTTAAGTGGACTTATTTTTCTCCATTCCTTTGCACATATTTCCTAGTGCTGTTCCCTTCACTCTCACTAATAACAACTCTATTTTCTTGTTAGTGATATTTGTAATTCTACCATTCTCTTCTCTGATATCTACTCTGCTTGCAAGTTTTGGTTTGAACTTCTAAATGCAGAAAAGGACATCAGCTTGGTGTTCATTCAGGATATCTGTAATTCCTTTGTTGCTGATATCCTCCTGTATGACCATCATCTGGTTCTCACTGCCAGGATCTATTGTGGTGCTCTGTAGGTGAACTGTTCAGTGACTCAGTTGATGAGTGAGGGATTTCTTCTTGTTTGTTCTTGGGGTTGATTAATTCTTCTCCTCCCAAGCTCTTTTGCCTCAGCAAAGTTGTTCCATCTGTCACTTCCATCCCTACCAGCTCTTTGCCTTTCTTTCTCACTGTTCAGTATAATGCATGGCGTAAGTACCTGATTTGTTTGCTCACAGAATCTGTGTAGCATATTGTTTATTTTTAAAAGCTTGCTACTGGGCAAAAACATCTACTATGCTCCTTTCCCTGGCTATTACATTCTGGATCAGGTGAAACTGAATCCAGTGGGGAGTAAGGTGATTCCCTTCTGAAGATGAAGTTTGTGCTCAGCTCAGGGAGGTTGTAAAGAAAAGTTATGAAAAACTTAACAAATAAAGAAAATGATGCATGAGAAATGACCAACCGACTCCTAAGATAAACAAAGGAAAAAATGTCACAAAATATGAAAAATCCCAACCATACAACCTTCTTTTGGATATTCACAGTCCATCATATGTTTTTTGTGTATTGACTTAAAAAGACTATGAAGCCAGATGGACTAAAAATTCTGGATGACCCAGCATCCTGTTCAAAAGCCTTACTGAACTGCAAATGCCTCACTCTGCAAAACCGTCAGCATTCAGTTTCTCCACTGATACTCTCAGAATGAAACTTACTGGAGGAAATTCTTGGGGGAGGCTTACTTCCTTACAAATTTGTTACATTCTTCAGTCAGTACTAACATTTTCCTTGCTAAAATAAATAAACTTCTCCAAATTAATTGATTTCCATATCTAAAGTCACAGCTTCTATTTTCTTCAACTCATTTATCACAACCTCCTCCTGTCCGCATTTTCACGTCCTCAGAGGATCTTGTCAATTTCTTTTCAGAGAAAGGAGATAAAATGTGTGTCTATTCTATTTCTTGAATTTTTTTCCTTGTTACCTCTCATGTTTATCCAGTGTTTACAATGAGGAAGCTTTTAATTATCTTCTCTAACTCCACAAAGTGGTCTACAGAGTTGCATCCCATCTCCTTACCTCACATTCTGACACTTACAATCTCTTTGACCTCTGCTTTTTGACTTGAATTACAAACATGCTCTATATTTTTCCAGTCTTCAGAAAAAAACCCCAACAAAACAGGAACTAAAATGCTCAATCACACTCTTGCATTGCTTTGGTCTCCTTTTCCATTTCCCTTGTTTTTATTAATGCAAAGCCAATTTAATTTCTCATTTCCACTAAAAACCTGATCAGGCATGACTGCTCTGTGCTGCAGTCTATAAAAGCCCTATTACCTTTTTCATTTCCAATGGCAAATACCAGAACCAACATTCCGATTGCACTTCCTCCCTGGCTGCCATCAGCAGTTATCTATCTTCAACACTGACATGTATTTTTTCTCGAAACAGTGTCCTTTTTTGCTATGGTAACTCTGTCTTCTAAATCATTGTTGCCGTGTCCTGTAAAGCCTCCTTTTCATCCCTTCTTCTCTCCATGGATATTCCATGTATGTCTGTCCATGGTTCTTTTTTCATGCTCTTCTAAACATGGATAATTTTATCTATACTAATTCAACCACAGTTCACCAATCTGCCACTTCACAGTACAGCAGTCTTTTTCTGTCTAAAGCAAGATTTTGAACTGTTTCTCCAATATTTCCTCATGATTATCTAGTCACCTCATTTAGCACAACACATGTAAACAAATATTTTAAGGAAAACTGCTTTTGCTCTTCCTTCCTAAATCTCCATGCTGGAGAAGGTGCAGATATAGATCTGTTATTCAAAACACCTGTCTCAGATATCCCATCTAGGTCGTCAGGTATATGTTACATTTGAATAATGGCTCTTCCTTTTGTAAAATATCTTTAAGACACAGCTTTCCCATTCATCCCTACTCCCCATAATATAATCCTCTTGGATGGTATTTATCAGATTTCAAGCACCTATAGGCAGTATAGACCTCTACATCTGTGGTTTTTTGGGTTTTGTGTTGGTTTTTTTTTTTTTTTAATTCCTTATAGCCAGCATAGAAAAATAGTTATTGAGTGGAATTCTTACTAAAAGATATATCCAATCAAACATTTCCCCCACCCCCCAAGTTCCTATGTATCTTGACGGACTAGTTCATATGTAAACATTCATGCTGTAGATGTCTAAAGTTAGTTGAAACAAATCTTGTCTCCTTTTCTCTTTCTCCCTTCAATATTGTAATTTCCTTCCATTGGTCCTACCAAAGGCAAACTATCACCACTTAGAGTACACTTCAAAATAGAGATACAGGTATGTTTTCCCAGGCTTTAACTTTGACCATATCATTCATACCTTTTTTTTCTTTTTCCTTTTAATTTTTTTTCTTTTTCTTTTTCTTTTTCTTTTTATTTTTGTTTTTCTTTTTCTTTTTCTTTTTCTTTTTCTTTTTCTTTCCTTTTCCTCTTTTCCTTTTCCTTTTCCTCCTTTTCCTTTTCCTTTTCCTTTTCCTTTTCCTTTTCCTTTTCCTTTTCCTTTTCCTTTTCCTTTTCCTTTTCCT
>WTSP01010596.1:0-23022 GCA_025331215.1 Actenoides lindsayi | reverse complement strand
TGAGCCACTATATCCGCCCCTCCCCCCCCCCCCCCCCCCCCTCTCTCCCCCCTCCGCTTCCCCCCCCCCCCCCCCCCCCCCCCCCCCCCCCCCCCCCCCCCCCCTTGTATCTACAAATGTAGAAAATATGTATAATTATAAACTATATAGATACACTACATATTTATATATGTGTATAGAAAGAGATTTAGGTAGAGATGAGTGTGTTGGTATGTATGTGTGTCTATTTATACACACATAAGTATGTATGTGTGTCTATTTATACACACATAAGTATGTATGTATGTATGAAATGTATGTGTATTTTTAAGTCTGAAGAAAAATCTTACAGGCTGGCTCAATTCTGAAGTGAAATTGCTTGCAGTAACCTCATGGATGTATGTCCACATAAACACATTGTACATTCACAGTTTTCATGTTCAAATGTGAAGTATAGATCAATGTTATAATTTCTTGAAGATGGCTATCAGAATTGGAAACATTTCCAGAAGGAAAATAAAAAAAGAAGTCAAGTAACCTTGAGAGATTTGGAATTTAAGTTGCCAGTGTAATTAACCAGTATAGCTATTCAGCATCATTTATTAAATAGAGTTGGATGTGAACTCAGGTTTTTTCCTCTTTTTCTAATGGGAAACAAAAGGATTATACAGGCTTCGGACAGACTTGGTTGAAAAGACAACAGATCTAAGGTTCTTTCATATTCATTCTAGGAAATCTCTAGCCTAGACATGTCTAAGAAGCGTAAGGTTCTTCTGCTTGTAAAATAGTCCTCATAAATTAATCTGCTGAGCATGTCATGAAAAGCAACAGTCAAAGCCCGGTCCTCATTTAAATATTACTGCTGTTAGATTCTGTTGAAATAAATTAAGATCATTAGATTTAAGGCCAAACTTTTATGTCTGTGGTAACTGACACACAGAAGAGCTGACTCTGAATGGGATACAGCTTACATAGAAAATGCTTTCTTTCTTATAGTGTTTAGTTATGCAATTGAAGTAATGAATTTTCTTAATTTAGTTTCTCAAATTGTATAGCTGCTAAACCAGTACTCACCTCATTCTTCTTTCCTTCTTTTTTATAAAACCATAAAAATGTTTTACGATTTATTAATGAGGAACTAGACTTTTGACCTTTGATCATTGGCTGAGGACAAATTTATCCAAGTAGATCTGTGGTAGAGCCAGTTGGAGTCTGCTAAGGTGTAAGAATCTATATTCAGTGTCATTAAGTAGAAGTAATAAAAGGTGCTGCTGTTTGTGACTGTTAAAACATGTTAAAAAAATGTCTATCATCGCCTGACAAAAGGTGATCATTGGTGAAGCTGCTGTCATTGCTCCAGTCTAGTTTAAAGAAGGTTCTGTAACATAACACAACAAGGCACAGAGGAATAATCTTTCTGTTTTCCCACAAAAACTACAAGGGTTGCTTTGCCTAGACCCATAGTTTTTTACAAACACATAAACTAAGTTCTATCTTACGAGAAGCGCTGACAGGAACCGCATGAAGTTGAACAAGGGAAAGTACAAAGTCCTGCCACTGGGGAGGAATAATCCCATGCTCTACATCCTGGAGGCTGATTGGCTACAAGACAACTGTGCAGAAAAAGACCTGGAGTCCGAGTGGTCAGCAAGATGGACATAAACTGTAACAGTGTGTCATTGCAGCCTAGCAGATCAAAGGCATACTGGGATATGTGAGAAGGAACAGGCTGTGAGAGGGGATCCTTCCCCATCAACTGGGCGCTGGTGACACAGCTGGAGTGCTGGGTCCAATTCTGAGCTCCACAGTATGAGAGACACAGGCATATTGAAGTGAGTCTAGCAAAGGACCACAAGGATGGTTACAAGGAGACATGTAAGCAGAGACTGAAAATCTGTAACTGTTTGGTCTGGAGGCTAAAGAGGAGGCTCAGGAGGGATCTCAGCAATGTGTATAAATGCCTGATTGGAGGGAATTAAAGAAAATGGACACAGTCTTGGATAGCCTGCTCTAGCAGATCCTGCTCTGAGAAAGGGGTTTGAACTAGGCAATCTTCAAAAGTCCCTTCCCATCTCAGTCATTTAATGATCTTGTGCTATGAAATAGATTATCTATCCAGGAAATCCTGCTGGAAGCCCTCCATGGACCCCTCCTGTGTCATGACAGTGCCATTACTGCAGGTGATGAACCCTTTCTTCGCTTCTCTTCCCCTCCTAGCTGTGGACAGGGCACTGAAGTGAATAGTGTGTTTACCAGAGGCTAACAAAAAGCTTAGCAGCATAGCAAGAGGGTCAGTATCTTATCACAGCCTTTTATTTATGCCCCAGTAGTATCAGAGGCCAGCTGGCTGGAGGGGAAAACTAGCTGTGATGAGAATACAATCACTTCCACAAAGTCAGGGGTAACCCCCCCCACTAGGCATGAGCCACACCAGCCCTGACACAAAGTAACCCTCATAATTTTCTATGTGAATAAATGCATAGACATGTCAGTATAGAGGTACAGATATATTCCTCTAAAGGTATGAAAAAGTGAATATTACATTGTACAGTAATTTATACGTTTACAATTTTTAACCTTTTTCCATCTTTGATTAAGGCAGAGTAATTTTAGTAATTCTTAGACTGTCACAACACTTTGAGGTGAGGTGCCCTCTACCAATCCACTAATATAGTTTTGTGAAGAAACTACACAAGGTTTTGGAACTGGAATACCTAAAAGTGACTTTTCTCTTGTCCTTATTAGGTATCTGGAAGGAGATTACAGTATATAGTGTAAATTTAATGTCACCCTGGCAGGAGGTGGCAGGTTAGGAATCCTGTCAGTCACTGATTTACTGCTTAACAGTGGGGAAAGGCTTTAGAACAAACCCCGCAGGAGCATTATAAGCACTTTTTTATTGTCAAGATGTCAGAACACAACACAGGGTAGCCACTAAGCTTAAAAGTGATTTATGAAAAAAAAGACCACCTGGAGATTACTTTATTTTTATCATTTTAAAAGGACATAAAAAGATCATTTTTGTCATATCTTTTTCCTGGTCAGTACACAAATCCACAGAGGAGCAATTTGCTCATAAAAAGGCTATTGATGTTACGGAATTGTTCTAGTTTCTAATGTTGCACGTCATTTATTGCTGTTACTTAGTACCTGTGGTACTGTATCTCCTCTCTCACCAAATTTTTAATTTCCACATTCAAAAAGCTGAATCTTCCCCAAGCTGCAGGATATATTCAGAATCTGCTAAATATTTTAATGTCAAGAGATGGAGACCTGTAATGGAGAGTGTTGTTAAAGACTGTGGCATTTTATACTGATTCCTGATCATTATGGTTCCAGAAAACTATAATTTAAGTCATTTTAAAATCCTAACACCAATCATATGAAATAATAGTACTTGCTATATAGAACCAACAATAAAAATAACCTTTGTAAAGAATAAAAGCTAGTAGTAGAAGTTATAAATCGAAAACTTTAGTGTGACTAGATTAATTAAAAAAAAAATTCCTCAGGTTCCCAACAAGCTATGTTTAATGTCAAGGTCAGGACTTGGGCATAAAAATATCATAAAACAAAGCTGGGTATTATTTTTAGCAATAGTAGCACTTTGTCCAGAGTTGCATTTAGAGCTGGTGTAAGTACAGTACAGAATGCTTACTTGTTTTCCCTCTTATGGTTGGTTTTAGGCTTTTTGTTTTCTTGGGTTTTTTTCGTGTGTATATTATTAACTGAAAATTGCAGCTTGACTTTGCAGCTATTAAACAGAACAGTCTCAGACTAACTGAGAAAACATTCTTCAAACCTGTATCATGGACATGCCAAGAGAAACTAGTTTCAGAATCTAAAATGTGCAGAATCTAAAATGTTCAAGCTGAATGAAACACCATTTAAGTTTATAATTTCCATGGAAAAATGTCACTGCATTGCATAAGGTATAAAACAAAGCCTGGCTCAAGCTTCTTAGCAATACAGACAAAATAGAGTTTTGCAAAGCCAGAGAGAAGGAGGGAGATGAGAGAGCCTGCACAGAACCTGTTCATAGTTGGGGAATGGAAGTGTCAAGGTGGGAGCTGGATGACATGGACTCTGCAGAACAGAGCTTGCTTTCATTCTGCTGCAGGGCTGGAAGAGACAGGGATCCAGCTGGTGCTTCTCAAGTGGGGCAGCATTCCTCCTACTCCCCAGGTAGTACTGATGCTACCTTGATAGTCCCAGAAGCTGAGTTTTCTAGGGCTGACGCACAGACAAAGTAACACTCCTGACAGTCAGATGCTGCCTTCAGGATAGTGGAGAAAAGGCAATTTTATGTTTATTGTGGAAATACACCCACCTTTTCTTTAAGAGTTGGGTGGAATGATTACTCTCTTGGCTTTTGTACTTCCAGAAGAAATGTTTTTTTCTTCTGATATTAGATGGAGGGATTAGACCATTCTTCTCCAATGCATGTCCCTTCAAAATATCAGAAGTCAGGGGATGTTTTGGTCTCAGAGCACTTTCTTCTCAGAAATGTAGATGTAGAAGACCTGTATATTACAGGAGTCAGAACAGATTTTTATATCCATAACCGGACTGAAATCTAGATACAGAATTTTTCTTGTGTGTCTGCTCCATTTGATTTAAATTGTCCTCATTTTATACAAATTCTAGAAAAGCTGCCAGTTTGCTTGAGTTAATTAAATTTCTAAGGATTTTTTTGACATCCAACTATGTATTAAAGCAAAGCTTAGAAGAAAAATTACCACAAAGCTTTAAAAATATTACCAAAAAGAGATTGTCTACTGGTTACAGATATATCTGAAGTGGCATACAGTGTATTTTTCCTTGTCATTTGTACCCCCAATGACAGTGATCTTCCATTTCTCTTGGTACCCAGGACCACAGCTAGGGAGTATAGGAGTAATACAAGACAATGTGCCACATTTGCTGGTGTCACTATCAAGTAAAATTACATCAAGATGTTCAGAATTGTCTTCTAAACTTTGAGCCACTGAGAATTTCAACACCTCAGTATCAGACTTTAGTCTATCTTGCTGCCTATTTTCATTGTGTTTTTTGGTGAAATCCCTAAAGTTCTGAAATGTTGGGACCTATCAACGTAAAATGAAGATATTTATCCTATTTCAGAGAGTAACATAAGCTTGTATCTCACATGATCATTTTTTTTATGGCTTACAATAACTTATTTTCAGTTTATTTTCTTTTAAGTTTTCCCTTCATATTATGTGACCTCCTCATAGGTTACCTGATAATCAACATATAGATTTTATTATTCATAACTAGCCAGCAATAACTTCTTATGTGTTACCTGATTTGTTCATTGATTTTTTTTGGTTTTGAGTAATAATATTAAGCAGTGTATAAAGAGGTACGATAGAAACAAGTACACAAATAAATCCTGACAATCTTAATCAAATTATTCTGTAGTTTTATACCATGGGAAAATACTAAAGGAAAAAAACCCCAACCAATAGTATTTCCACTAATTTTAAAGTGCTTCTGCAAACGGTGAATAGAACTGATGTGGCATCTTGCACAATTTCTTGGAATTGAGTGAAGACCAAGTACACTCTTAAATCTTCTGAAAAGAAAGGCCTAATCACACACTTTGACACATTATGAGAACAAACTCGAATAATTTTAATTTTGTTAGATCACTTAACATTCACCTATTGTATGACTTTATATGCAGAATTTCATCTAGCTATCTGATGTTTTCTAGTGAGTTCAACAAGATGAGCTTGCTATATAGTTTTTCATTACTGTATGAAGATTTGATCTCTGTAATTTTTGATATCTAGTGTTTTCTTACCATCCAGCTACTTATTTATTAGAATCAGACTATCTCCTTATAATTTATAACTTTCTTGTTTGTGAGCAAGAGATGAAACTCTTTTCAATGTTTTACAGTAGACCATTTTACACTCAAGTAATTTTTATTCATTTTATACATAATGTGTGGGGGTTTTATAGTAACAATACTTTGTAGAACTAATGTAAATATCTTGCAGAAGGATATATGCAATTATTCCATAGACCATGACCTTTTCCTTAGCAATACCAGTCATTGTATAGTGACTAAACCTAACAAGTGAAAAGATACACTTGATTCCCACACCATGATGACATTTTTACCCTCTGCTGAAGACTGAATCTTTTTTCATTACTTTTGTTTTCTGTCTCATTTCAGCCCAACAAGTAAGAAACTATTTTTAAGACACTAGAATTAAGAAAGTAAAAAGAGCTTATGTGTAAAGAATTTATTGCACATCAATTCTGTAAATATGCTTTCGTAATATTTTGTAAGCTATTCATAAAGCATTGATAATACATTACTTATTTTGCTGAGCATAAATATATCCTCTTCTATGTCATATAATTCTCTTTGTAATACAGTTCTGTTGTAGGAGCAATTTACTGGCTCTTAAGATAACTGTAAAAGACTATAAGATGAATGAAATTAAAATCAAACATTAAAGACATCAACTGTCTTATTTTTCTCTGAAAAAAGTCAGAAAGTCACCAGCATAACTATAACCTTATCAGTTCAACCACTTACATTTATCATTAGGTTTATAACTCAAATGATAGATATATTTATGAACATTGCTTTCAAATTTGTAATAAAGGAAATGAGTGAAGTTGAAGAAGTGGGAGAAAACCAGAGAGGAAAATGAGGCACAAGGCACTTAAGTAGTAAAATGAGGAAATAACTATCTGTCACAACTGGTATGGAGGTTCCAAAGTGGTACTAGAGACTGCAGAAATCTTGTTCAGTTTTACTGTATTATCAGGACTTATCTTGTCAGATATCTATGTTGAAGTTAAAGCAGCTCTATTAAATACATATTTCCCTATGCTGTTCATACTAGAATATGTTTTATTCGATAGCATCAAATAGCATTTCCTTAGATTTCTTTTAATTTTGGATCAGAACCAATACATGTAAGAAAAGAGGAATCAATGGATATGAGTTGAACTCTATTTAGAAAGAGAGTGGAATCAGACACAGAGAGATCAGGAATTAGAAAAAAACAAATTCAAAATTACCCACCTAACCATGCCACTTTCTGTCAATTATCTCAAGTCAAGGTGTTCTGCGGTTGTCCTGTCTCCTCTACCTACTAGCATCTCACCCAGCATAGCTTCAACAACCTTATCATTAAATTTTTCTCCAGCACTGAGTTTTCTCTCTCCATTTTCCATTCATTAACATGTAATGAGTGTTCATGTTAACATATGTAATAAGCATGTACCTGCATTGAACCGGCATAATACACACTTGCATATGGAACTTGATAAATCTGTTCCAATTGGTTAAGAAAGGATTGTGTGATTTTTATACTGTAGATCTACAACTAACTTACTAGCAATCTAGAAAATGTTGGGTTTTTTTTGTTTTTTGTTTTTTTTTTTTTCTCCCAGTCAGAAGCATTTATCCAAGAAAGGCAAGAATAAAGGGTGAGCAATAGTTCAAGTGCTGTTCCTGTTCTTGAAGTGTGCTTTTCTTCACATCTGCAGTGAAGTTTCCACATTAAGGTGAAAAGAGCAAAGAGAAGGGACATGATGCAGCTCTAGGGAAGGCAGAGAAGGCTTTGGAACAGGGAAGGACAGTGAGAACAAGACTGAAGATTTCATTTGACTTACCATAATAAGCAACTTGTGATGATTAGCTACAAGATGAGGCAGTTACTCCCTCTTCCTTCTCTCAGCTGCAGAAAATCAGGCTGGTTGTGCAGACCACGATGTATATAAGCTTAGCAGGGCAATGTTTCTTATTCCAGGTAGGTATATCATTGTTCCTCATTAAGATTATGGCACCCACTAGGCTTCAGGATCATCTTATAGATATTTAGACAAAATAAAGATGAAAAAAAGTAGCTTTCTTGCAGTGACACTTCAGTGTAGCTGCTTGATCACTCACAAGCCTCTGATTGCATTTACTAGAGTTATCTATTTATTTAAATAAAGGCATAACTGTAGAACAGAGTCCTGGACAGTTCAGACATATTTCACTTTGTCAGAAAAATAATTCCAGTTGTGTCTCAGTTTTTTAGATGGAAGCCATTTGAAATCACAGGTTAGAAAATGCCAAGAGGTCGTTATCTATGGATAAGCAGGACATCAAGGAAAATTATTCTGCCTAAAATATATAGCACATCTTTATCACAGCTAACCTGTAAGCCATTCCCATAGTAGTGCATTATTGACACAAGAACAACTTCTTTGTTTTACCTAATATAAAAATCTGATTTATAAATTTCTTATTGTATTGCAGTTATGTTCCTAAGATAGGATCCTTCAGAAGGATCAAAGCCTATTGTGGCAGATTCTTGTTAAAAAATAAAAATAAAAAAATGGAAGTGGTTTTCTAGATTTGTGACAACAGAGAGATGCTAGGAAAGGGCAGCTGTGTTCGTTGGAGGCATGAGAGGCATAAGGAAACTGTAAATGTAATTGAAATGTAAAATAAAAAGGTGTTGCATGATAATCTGTAATCTCAGCTAACTACTTCTGTAGCTGTTCTGGTGGTTACGATCCTTTAGGCAATGACTGTATCTCATATTTCTACATGTACTACTGAATTTCAGGGAAAATGGCTCACAATATTTTGCCTTGCCAACATCTTTCCTTGAAGATATTTAACTGGGAGAGAAAAATTATTTTAAAACATGTTGTTCTGGGATCTTTAAATCTTTTAAAGCCAGATAGGGAGAAAACAAAACCTCAGAGACTATTAATGCTTTGGGGCCTACTTAACAGCATGTTCCATAATGAAATGCTGAATCAGTATCATTTTCTTTAAACTCTCTTGCTTTGTGGGCCTTTTTCCTCTCTCTCTTGATTTTTCTGTCTTATGCCAATAGACTAGTTATTTTTAAGGAAAACTAACACAGAGGAATAGACTGGTTAAGTGTGGAGTTTTACTAAGAGTGATGAATGATTTGGGAGGCAAATCTTATTTATAGATATGCTTTATCCAAGTGCTTCAAATTCAGAATAAAGTAGCACTTTAAATATTTGAGCTGAGGTTTGAGAGGTATATAGGAAATGTGAACATTCACTTGGATGAATAGGGATTACTGGTGATTACATTATTAACATACAAATCTTCTATGCAGATCTGAAAATGCCATTTTGACAGTCTGCATCATGGTAATCCTACGTTTTAGTTCTTCTGATCCTTTTGAACTATAAACCAATGTACAATTTTTGGGAAAAAAAAGTTGAACCAATATCATGTCTATTATATGCAACAGTCTGATGGTTTTTCAGAGCACTGGAAGTTCTCTTTTGGGTGTTATATTTCTACTTTCACTTTGTTGTTTCTAATGAATATTATCCAGTTATGAATGGGTGGGGTGAATGAAATGTTGGCAAGGGACTATGACAGACATTAAAGTGGAGTCAAATGAAATATTTCAGAAAATCTTAGTGCTCTGTGATCTCCTAAGTCAGCAGTGCTCTTTCAGAATTTTATCATTAACAATCTTTCTATAAGAATTTTCTATTATAGGAAGCTGGTGTGATCCGGATATTTTCCAAATTTGTTGATCTTCTCTATCATAGTAATTTTTACAAATATTCTCTCCCACATAATCTCTCCTTCACCTGCTTCCTGACTTTGGTGGTGTCTGCGGCCATGCATTCTTTGCTTCTGTATTTTCTCCTGAGCATGCCCTTCAGGCTGCTGCAGGCTGTTTCACCATGCCTGCCCACTCCTGCCTCTGTTCCCCTACTCCACAGATATGTGACGTGGTGCTGTGGCTCCCACTTGGCAGACTTCTAGATTTAGTGAGAGGCAAAGGCTAATGGGTCTTGCTGAGTTCAGGGTTCAGCGAAACTATTCATTATTGCAAGAGGTAGTTGCTGCCTGTTGCTGCTTAGCTCCGGGGAAGGAAGGCTATGCCATTCATCCTCTCAGGGAGAACTGTTGTTTCCCTCAATATCAATTTCTGGCATCATTGGCTGATTTCCTATCTCTGTGGGAGCTGTAAAGCAGGAATGCCTACCTTTCAGTTTGCTGAAGTACTTGTACAAGAGCCTGGCTAGTGTGTGCCTCAAACCTTGTGTAGTGATAAAGTCTGGGAAGACCTGTCTGGAGGTGAGAAATATTGATTGCTCCCAATGTCTGTATGCTCCGGCTTTGGCTCCTTGCAGACATGTTTTAACAAAAGGAAAAGTTCTGCATAGGCGGGACTCTGTCTTTTCTTTAGTTAAGTGCTCCTGCTGACTGCGCCGTGGGAGAGGTGGATGGCAGGTACCACACTACTTCTAGCTCATGGGGTTCATACAAATTAACACCACTTCCTGTGGAAATTGGAAATGCCACCCAGATATCTCAAGGGTATAAAAGGGACAGAAAAATACTGATTGTGGTACACTCACCACCAAAGAATTGAAGGCTTGGACTGATCAGTGGGACTGGATCCACCGGGTGGTGTTAACTTTTTCTCTTTATCTTACTCTCTCATACTCAGTCACTCCCCCTATGTTTTCCTCTTTTCTAATAACTCTTTCTTCCTTTTCCTTGAAGTTTAGTTGCACTGTAAAATAATCACCTACAAAAAATAACACCTTTATCAGCACTGTTTCTTGATTGTTCCATTAGGAAGAACTAATAAATTGTTTTATTATTGTTTCTTGGAGTCATTGTGTTGACTCTGCCGCTCTGGTGGCCCTGCTGTGCAGGCACAGTCTCTTTTGGGAAATCGCAAAAATTTACCTCCCTTGTTGCCCACTAAGTGGGATGAGACAACTTGACTGGCCTCTGCTAAAACCTTCTAGGTGGATTTTCCCCCACCTTGCCTTCATTTACTGCACCCAAGTAAAGATATGGTCATCTCTAGGGGAATAAAAAAGTCGAGGGCATAGATAGCATGATGGTGTCTACTGCTGACATCTGAGAAGTGGTCAAACCCCAAGACATGGTGTAGAAGCAGCAACTTGTGTTAACAAGATAGTAAACACTATATGCTAGATCTTGTAGGCACTCATACTTGATGCTGTGGTTTCACAAAATGGAGGTTTTGGCCTTCATCCAAGGTCCCACCTTCAGGTGTTCTCATTGTCTACTGATGCTTAGCAGATTCTATGAGACCACTTGCACAACTGGTCTACGAACTGTGTCAGGGAAAGAATCCAGGTGAGACTATATATTAATTTATTTTATAACATTTTTCAAACCAGAGTGATGCCCTAATCCAGTTCATAATTTGACCACACAAACAGTTGTGCTGGCATGAATGACAGTGGTGGAATGCTGTAGTAAAAAGAATTATACAGCATGGAGAAGCTGAGTCAAAGGAAAAATCTCAAGCCAATATTGAACACTTGGTCTCATAAAGCCATAGAATCATAGTTTGGGTTGGAAGGGACTTTTAAAGGTCATCTAGTTCAACCACCCTGCAGTGAGCAGGTAGATCTTTAATTAGATCAGGTTGCTCAGAACCCTGTCCAACTTGACCTGGAATGTTTCCAGGGATGGGGCATCTACTACCTCTCTGGGCAACTTGCATCAGTGTTTCATTACCTTTATAGTAAAAAAAGTCTTCTTTATATCTAGATTGAATCTACTCTCTTTTAGTTTGTAACCATTGCCCCTTGTTGTGTCACAACAGGCCCTACTAAAAAGTCTGTCCCCATCATTCTTATAGGTCCCCTTTAAGTACTGAAACAATTCAATAAAATCTCCCAAGAGCCTTCTCCAGACTAAACAACAATCTTTCTTCATATGAAAGGTGTTTCGTCCTTTTGATCATCTTCATGGTCCTTCTCTGGACCCACCTCAGCAGGTCCATGGCTTTCTGATCTGAGGAATCTGGAGCTGGAAATCAATAACATAAGGTAGGACCACTAGTAAAGCAGAGACAAAAGAAGACACTTTGGCTTTCTGTACAGAGACTGAAGTGCAGTGCCTAAACTTTTGTACTCTTAAGCCCATTTGTTGTAGATGCTAAGTGTCCTCCATGTAACTTCAAGTAGAGATTAGAAATGGCAGTGCTTTAGATTGTTCCAAATTATTTAGATGTGGGATGAAGAAAATATTGCTCCAAATTATTTAGGTGTGTGATGAAGGAAATTTTCCTTCACATACTTATTTCATTTCCCAATGGTAATTACTCTAGCTATCTCTAGCATTTATTTTGTTGCTGATCACTAATGATTATTTTCTAAGCCAGAAATTTATATTCTTATGTCTACTCCTTGTCAGTGAAGCTTCTGTTGAATCTGAAATTTTGTTTCTCTCAGTGTGTTTGTTATTTGCGCTCATTTGCTGGAAGTAAAACACTGAGAGCTTGGGAGAACTCACCTGACAAATATAATTTGTTAAGCTTCTATACCTAAAGATAGCTCAATTGGGCAGAATACTGCCTTTGAAAGAAGGAAAAATTAGGGCAGCAAAATGAAAAATAATTTAAAAAAAAAAAAAGTTTTTGAAAAAATTGCTTTGGCAATTTGAAATCAATCCTGTTGATTAAAGAAAGAAAAAGAAATTTCTTAGAGAAAAGAAAGACAGAGGTTTTGTCCTATATTTGAAAAAAACCCAAAACATTTGGCTCATCAAGTTCTTTTTTTTTCTTATGTCTGCCTGTATTGGGTTTTAATTAATAAGATTAATAAACACCATTCTGAAGCAAGACTTAGTAAAATGTAATTGTGTTATCTAGATCATGAAATAAACTTCATTTGTGTCAAACTAGAAAGTGTTATCAGATAATGCTATTACAACATCTGGCTGTTTACTGTGCATGTATGTGCATATATAAAACAACTTACCATTATGAGTTGTTACTCGTTACAGGATATGAGATCTTTGCTCCTTCCCTGGTCCCTTTATTCTGCATACATGGGCCAGGTTTACTTAAAAGTTTGTGTGAGGGACAGTTAATCTAATGAAAACATGTTGGGGACCAAATAGGGTGCACTCAGTGGACCTTTTAGTGAAGGGAGAGTGAAGAATTTATTTTAAAAAATAAGATAAGAAATATAAGGGTGGATGTACATCTAAATCAGCCAGGCTTTCAGGGGTGACTAAACTGGAGATTGAAAAATTTCCCAGAACAGCCTTGAAAATGGAAGCATGAAAATTATGTCCTTGACTCCTACTCTTCTCCAAGGAGGTGCACATGCCCTTTCAGGATCTTTGATCTGAACATTTAAGAAAATTACACCTTTATTTTTGTCATAGATAACACCTATTTTGTAGATAGTGATTATCTAGTGATAGGGCAAAAGGAAATGGCCTCAGGTTTCTCTAGGGGAGGTTTAAATTGGACATTAGGAAAGACCACTGGAATGATTGTTGTGTATTGGAATGGGCTGTCCAGGGAGGTAGTGAAGTCACCATCCCTGAAGGTATTTAAAAGACATGTAGATGAGGTGTTTAGGGACATGGCGTACTGGTGGGCTTGGCAGCGTTAAGTGCTAGACTCTTAAAGGTCTTTTCCAACCAGAACATTTCTATGATTCTACCTCCCTCCTCTGATGTTTTGTTTTGTTTTGTTAGGTTTGGTTTTTCATTTGGACAAGCAAGAAAAGGAAGACCTGTGTATCTAGTGAAACTGAATGAGCTCATGTCTATGGGTAGAAAGATTAATTTATTATCATTAAAAAGTATACATATGTTACATTTATATCCACCTTTGATTACATATATTGCAATTCTCAAACATACATTGCAGACAGTTGTATATGTAATGTAACCTTACATAAAAATATATAATATGTATATTTAATCTTCAACACATACATCATAGTTTAATTACATAGACATGGAAAAGAACTGTATATGGACATTTATCAGAAAAGCAGACTATATATCTTCCCTTTTAGAGCTTTTCTGCAGCAAAGAAACAGTTTTATATTGGATTCCTAAATTGCAATGCAACCACTAATATAAAGGTATTGTTAAAATAACTGCACTATATATGTTTTATACATATATGTACACATTCAGCCTCTCATGTGTATATTTGTGTGTAAATAAATATACTTATCTATGCATTTATGTATTTGTATATCTATATGTCTAAAGCCAAATATATTAGTACAAAGGTAACATGTCAACTACTACTCTAAAATGAGTTTTCAGTAATGTATAAATATAAACATCTATTTACATATGTGTGTCTATTTTATATATATACATATATACACATGAATGCATATACATATATATGTATGTAATCCTTTTGGTTGTTCATGTATGACTGTTTCAAAAGATATTTCTCAAAACTTCAAAACAAACTTCATTTTTTATTTCATTTTTTCTGTTATCTCATTTTCTCCCTTCCCTCCCACATCCTCTTTTTTTTTTTTCCAATAGAAGACTGTTGCAATTTTTCCTGTTTTTCTTTTGAGAATATGAGAAAACACAAAGTAGTTTTGTTGTTTGATTTTTTTGAAATTATTATTATTTTTTGTTTGTTTGCTCCTTTTTTCAGTATTGAATGGAAATGGAATCCTTGTATGGCTGAAAAATATACACTTAAGTGTTTTTGCAAAGCTCAGCTTTCTCTTATCTTTTTTTAATCTTTCTTTTTTTTGTCAACCTGTCTCATGTCTAAACCTCAGGTCACATTTATTAACATGATCCTATAATATTTGGATTCAAAATGTCATCACAATGAATAGATAATTCTGAAAATTACCTTCCATTTTCATCTGTTCTGATTACATCTGCATTTCAAAAACTGTAAAAGTTTTTTGCAGGTCAGATGTTGCAACTGAGAGTTCGAACTTGCAATCCAGTTTTAGTCTATATAACTCAATTAAATACTTTATATGGAAATACATGATTCTGCATATTTTTTATTTTTTTTTAAATCACTGCAAACATGTGCAGTCAAATGGTTCCAAACATAATAGACTGACAAAGGAGAACCAGCTTTAATTTTGCTTATGGTAGTTTTTCAGAGGTTGTTTTTAATGAAGATTTTAATATTGTATTCTCTGTATTCATTCACATGTTTCAGTGATCCTTGCTATAAGTCATGTAAGTTTATGGTTGTTTGTTGATCTTATGTGAGAAGCTATTTACGGTTGGAAGCATTTCTAGTTGATTTCTTTCTGTCAATTGAGTATAGCAAGAAAGTGAGTTTGTTACAATTTTTACAACAGCTCCTTATGTAGACACTGTGATGTGCAATGTAAAACAATAAAACTCTGTTGCAAAGCCCTTGGGTAAAGATGTTTATGGATTCATAGGAATTAGACAAGAATAATATTCTTTGTTTATGTCTTTTCTGTAAATAATAATTACTACAGTTAAATTTAATTGTCTTCTTATAAAGATATTCTTATTTTATTTTGTTTTAATTACACTCTATTTTTCAGTAGCTAGTAAGGGTGCTAGAGATCCCATAGCAACCAACTTTTTTAATTGTATTGCCGTTTTGTAACAACATAGGGTCAAATATTCAAAATTCTGCCACTTGGACTATATTCCTGCTTCTCAGGAATCTTGTTCTGAGATCACAAAAATTTGTAAAATAATATTTGTGCTGTATTGTTCCCAGCTCTCCTACAACAAAACAGGAGGTTAAAATTCACTGAAATATTTTGCCTCTTGCACAGGAAAACACACATTGAGCTTGACGTATGTGATGGACAAAGGCAACTGCTATGTAACTGTCCAGGCTGGGTATTGCTTCTCCCTTCCATGTCCACACCACACTTCATGATACTACTCCTAAGCTGACCAAACTTAAGATACTGCAAATGTAGATGTCAATTTTGAGAAGTAGCAGTAAAATGATTTTGTTTATTGTCAGTGGTTTTTGTCTTCAGAATTTGCTCTTCTGAAAGAAAATAAAATTATATATCTATAGTAGTCATACTGAAGCCAATGGGAATATTTGCATGAGTGAATTTAATCATACAGATGAGTCTTCTGAAGGCTGCACTGTCAGAGTGACTTGAACTAGCTTTGCCTTTTGCTTTTGTCAGTTAATAAATAAATTAAAAAAAAAAAAAAAAAAAGCAGGCGTGGAGAAACTACTTCAGGATATTAACATTTAAAAGAGTTTCAGCAAGACCAAATAAAGAGTAGTTTATGAAACAAAACATCTAAAAATAAAATATAAATCAATTTAAAAAAAAAAAAACCAAAACAAAACAACAAAACACCATACCATGGGAATTTTAAAGTTTGCAAGATGTTAAATAATGTGTTCTCTTCTTGGTTTAGACCTCTGAGAGATAGAGTCTGAAGACTATATATGTTTTTTTTTATCTTTATGACAGATCTTCAGATTTTGTTATAACATCTGTTGGGAATAGCCTGCAATCAACAAGGAAGTAGTCTGTAGCACTGAAATATCCAACCTATTACTGTCTTAACTTTCCAGCTATTTCTAAATTAATGCATGCTGTTAAGAACAAACGGTGGCAGGCCCTGGTCCTCAAGGGGAACTTCTGCAACTCTAGTATCAGCTGCCAGAGCAATCAAGCGGGGCACAAACAATCCAGATTTCTGCAGTGTGTTGATGACAACTTCCTCACACAGGAGACTGAGGAACTGACAAAGGGCAGATGTTTTAGCAAACCTCCTATTTGCAGACAGGGAAAGGCTGGTCATGGAGATGAAAGCTAGAGGTAGCCTTGGCTGCAGTAACCATGAGATAGTGGAGTTGAGAGTCCTCAGAGCAAGACAAATATTAGAATCACAACCCTACATTTCAGGACATCAGTCTTCAGCCTCCTAAGGGATCTACTTAGAAGAATTCTATGGGAAGTGCTTCTCAAGAGAAGAGGTGTCAAGGATATCTGGTTGATTTCCAAGGATTGCCTCTTCTAAGCCAGTGAACAAGACATCCCAATGTGCAGGAGTTCAGAAAAGGCAGTAGGAGGTCTGCACAGATGAATAAGGAGCTTCTGACAAGACTCAAACATGAAAAAAAGGAAGTGAATAAGAGATAGAAGCATGGACACATGATCCAGGAAGGGTCTAGATATGCAATCTGATCATGCAGGGATCGGGTTAGGAAAGCCAGTGTCCCTTTGGAGTCGTGTCTGTCAGGAGACCTGAAGGGTAACAAGAAGGGTTTCTGCAAGCATTTCAGCATCAAAAAGAAGACTAGGGTAAACAAGGACCCACTGCTAAATGGGACAGGTGACTTGGTGACAAAGGATATGGAAAAGCCAGGGTACTCAATGCCTTCTTTGGCTTGGTCTTTACTGATAAGCCTTCCTTCCTCAGTCCCATATTCTGGAGAGGAATGCAAAAACCTGGAGCAAGAAAGACTTAACATTGATGGAGGATAATCAGGTTAGGGAGTACTTAAACCAAACTGGAGTTACACAGGTACATTAGATCTTACTGGATGCACCCATCAATGCTGAAGGAGATAGTTGTTATTTTGAGGACACTTGATTATCTTTTAAACATCTTTAAATCTTTTAATCTGTAGAGATTGGGAGAGGTTACTGAGGACTGGAAGGAAGAAAACACCATTCCTGTCTTCAAGAAAAACTACACCCTAATCAGTCTCACCTTTAACCCTTGGAAGGAGATGGTACAAATTATCCTGACAACCATTTCCAAACATATGAATGAGAAGAAGATAATGGGAAGAAATCAGCATGGGTTTACAAAGGACAAATTATTCTTGACCAACCAGATAGTCTCTTACAGTGAAGTTACTGGCCTGGTGGATGATAGGAGAACAATAGGAGTTGTTATTTTATAGAAAGGTTTCAACACTGTCTCCCATAACATCCTCATAGACAAACTGTTGAATTACTTATTTAGATAGCTAAAACAACGAGGTGGACTGCAAACTGGCTGAACTGCTGGGGTCAAAGAGTTGTGATCAAAAACATGAAGTCCAGTTGGAGGACTAGGTCAATACTGTTCAACATCTTCATTAACAATCAGGATGATGAAACAGAATGCACCCTCAACCTGTTTGCAGATAATACAAAACTGGAAGGAATGACTGATGTGACAGATGGTTGTGCTGCCATTCAGAGGGATCTTGTCATGCTGGAGAAATGAGTTGACAGGAACCTCATGAAGTTCAACAAAATGAAATGGAAAGTCCTGTGCCTGGGCAGGAATAATCCTGTGCACCAGTACATCATAAGGGCTGAACAGCTGGAAAGCAGCTTTGAAGAAAAAGCCCAGGATCCTGGTGGACAACAAGATAAGCATGAAACATGACATCATGCCATTACAGTAAAGAAGACCAACCATGTCCTGGGCTGCATAAGGATGAGTACTTCCAGCAGGTCAAGAGAGTTGATTCTTCCTACTAACTCAGCACTGATCTGGCAACATCTGAAGTGTTAGGTCCAGTTCTGGGCTCTCCGTTATGGGAAAGACATGGACTGAGTAGGGAGAATCCAGTGAAAGTCCAGAAAGATAACTAAGGAACTTAAGTGTCTTTTACATGAAGAGAGGCTGACAGAGCTGGGACTCTTCATCCTGGTGAGAACAGGCTCGGAAGGATCTTATCAATGTGCAAAAATACCTGATTGGAGGGAAGTAAAGAAAATAGAGACAAACTGTTCTCAGTTGTGCCCAGGGACAGGTCAAAAGTTCAGTGGACACAAATTAAGGGAAAAAAAAGTGTATCTAAGCACAGGAAAACACTTTTTCCATGTGAATGTGGTCAGACATTGGAACAGGTTGCCTGGAGTTGCTGTGGAGTCTCCATCTGTAGAGGTACTAAAAACATAACTGAAAAAGGTCTGGGGCAGCCTAATCTAGGTGATCCTGCTTACGCAGGAAGGTTGGAAAAGATGATTACCAGAGGTTACTTAATACCTCAACCCTTCCGTAATTCTATAATGATGCACATAACTCAGGGTGGGGATCCAGATTTAAGATTGCTTACACACGGAGTGATTCTTAAGTATAATAAAATTATTCTAGGAAACAACTAGGTATTGAAATATACCTTAAATACTTATTGAAAGGAATGATGTCTCACCAACTTGAAAAGGAGGTTTTCAGGAATTTTCAAGTAAAGTCTGTAACATTTACAGAAATAGATTATTTTCAGTGTATCTTGGAATGAGTACATTTATTGCTGGTAATTTAACCCAAGCTGAATTGCTGAATCAAAAAGAATGACAGAAAATATGACTGACCACATGCATTTTTAATTTTCTTAGCGTGATGCAGAAGAATAAATCACACATAAAATACTCAAAAGGTGTTATTTCACACTGCTGATATAACCAGAAAAATCTTAAAAGCGTGACCCAGATTTGGGGCAAAAGTTTGCCTGTTTCTGTAGCAAAGTGTCTTCTTAAGACCTGACGTATAAAGGTTTCAGTATTTTTTTATTGAGATGGGAAGGTACAGATCTGCAAGTGATTTAGGACATAATAGGGTGTGGTTTTTTAACATATATTTGTTCACTCTAAGTTCACACGGAATAATTTGCTATATGTCAGTTACAGAAAATCTTTGACATTTCTTTAGTTGCTGACCATGCAAAGAACTCAGTGGAAGTTTATTTTTCATTAATCCCTTATCCTTAAGTTGAAGACAATGGGTTGATACTGATGATGGTCCCAGATATGCCTTTTCAACCCAAGAAAGGTATCCAGTTAAGCCTGGCCTTAGAAAAAATTACAGGAATAGCGATTTGTAATATGGGGAACTGTGTCAGCCTGAAGGAATACTAATCACAATTAACTGTCTATAATGGAGGAATAAATTTATTTGGCAGTCTGTCATGGTCACTTACAGCTTCAAGAGATGAAGGAATCCAGCTTTCCTCTGATTGGCATTCTATATATTCCAATCTTCTATGACATTTTAGGAGTCCTTGTGGCCTTAAGGCTTCTGTGGTATCCATGTTGTGTCTTCAGGATGGCTGGAAGATTGAGGAAGGATAACAGAAGAATTCAGATTCAGATGCATCATGAACTATGGTCATCACTAAGTCCTACTAGGGAGATGAGCTTTCTTTCTGAGCAGTGGTACCCTAGATGTATCTTTGGTGTAAACTCCTTATTCCCCTGTTTAAGTTGAGAGATGTTCAACACCTGTGTTTCTTCCTCAAGTCTCCTGTTGCTTTCCAGAGCTCTGTTGTCACAGATTGCATGCTTGGGAAATGTTAATAAGAGTTTTTCATGCAAAAGTAAAGTGCATGCTATTGGTGCATGCTTAAAGTGACACAGTCCTGAATGATTTGATCACGAATCACTTTATCCAGATGACCTTTTTGTAATTCAGTGGGCAATATGGGAAACAGTTATTTATTGATCACTTTATTGAAATTTGGTTTTCTTTTCAATATTTAGTTTATACTTCTTGCACATTATTCAAACACTGCTGTAGAAATGTTACTAGCATTTATGTCAGCTTTTTTTACGCAGTTTAAGTCCTTGAATTTTTCATAAACATGAAATAACTTTTTATCTAGCAGTCTCATATTAAAGATATTTACTCTATTTGTAAGATAAAGCAATATATTAAAGACTTTTATGAAAACAAAACAAAACCCAAAACCAACTATCTGAAAATTAGCTGTAATTCAGACTTAATGTTTCAAAGTGCTTAGCTATATGTAATATTTGTATATTAAAAACCCCACACCTTGAAATGACTTCTGTTTTAGAAGCATATACCAGTTCTGAAACCATTTTGTATTGGAAATAGATCATGTTTGGAAGAATTAAGTATGCTTGTATGGAAATAGATCACTGTGGAAAAATCAAGGACAGAGGAGAATTTAGGGATAAAAATCAGATTCATTCTGTTCTCCTCATGTGACTACATGTTCTTTGCCTGCAATTCTAGAAATGTTTTCTTCAGTAAGTAGAGAAAAACTCCTAGAAACAAAGTTCAAATAAAAAATGGATCACTAAATTTTCTAATTCACAGGTCTTCAAAGATCATCCAGCTGCAACTAAACTTAATCCTAGAAGTTCTATCTGACTACAGCATAACCTATTATTTTAAGTCATAAATTCCTGAAGGGCATTTTCTACAAGGCTGGTTTGCTTATTCTGTATGAAAACTGGCATCAGTTTCTGTAATATTAAAACATTTATTAAAATATCATTTGTTGTTCATCTCAATATTTATTTTTAAGGCACTTGGATATTTTCTCTAATGCAGCTGATTTAAAGATGTTTATTCCAAAGACTCATTAGCATGTCTTGGTTACTAATGGGCTGGAAACTACTTCATCATCTCATGTTTTACAATAATATCATCCACCTTCTCTTTAAGTACATGTTAGAAACATTTATTAGAATCCTCATGTCTGTACATTATTTTAAGGCTTGGAGAGCAGGGATGATTATTTAATTTTACAGCTCTTTTATTTATTGATAAGTTGTAGGGTCTTTTATTTTTCGTAGTTTTTAAAAATCTGTATCTTTACTGACAGCTGTAACAATTATCAGATTTTTAAGTTTCAATTTCATACATCCATTTCCTATATTTCATAACATTTAAATACTTTCAAAGTAAAATAACTACTTTAGTGGAAAAAAACCTTCCTATGTAAATCATAATAGCTTTAATCAAAGTGGTGTTTTATTTTTTTAACTTTCTAATTTTTACTTTTTTTTTTTTTTAACTTTTTAACTTTATTTTTAACTTTCTAGTTAACTTTCTAGACCATTGTAAAGATTTCCTTGGTTTTATTCAAAATTTTAGTCTTTTTTTTTTTAATTTTTCTTTTTCCAACCCTAACAATTCATTCCCAGTAACTCTCTTTAGCACTGGGAAATTAATTCTCTTTGAAGCATCACAAATATTATTGGTTGAGGCTTTACTCTGCCTATATATTCCTTACAAAATATCAGTTTTGAATACAATGGTTCAATTAATCTTTATTACACAAAAAGAAATCCAAAGTACACTTACTAACTCTTAGGTACAAGGTGTACAACCACTTTTATTTCAAAAAATCATTGTTTATAATTTTTTGCTACTCCAGTGATATATTACTTGCCTGTGTTGCGCTTTCATACTATCTGTTAGATAATTCCTCTGTAACACCTTAGTTTATTTCCTGCATCCAAGACTGCTGCTTCAGATAAAACCCTTGTTATACTCACATTTGGTCTGTTGATTTATAGAAAGTATTGACCAAAAATTCCATAAATCTTGTGATCTTTTTGCCCCATCATTATTGTGTTACAGAAGATTTAAATCTTTGAACCATACAGAATGTTACACCAATTTTCAGTTATGGCAGTTATGGCAATTTTCTTACCATTAATAGGGGTTGCTGTTGCTTGCATCTTTCTTTGGGTCTAACAATAAAAGAAAATTTCAACTAGGGTTAGTTTTGTAACCTCCTTCCTCTCTCTGTCTCATTTCCTCTTGCAGCTAACCACCAGCTATGAATATTGGACCTTGTAACTGAAACTATTTCTTTAGCATGGTCTTCTCCTGTTCTGCAACATAGACCCATTTGCAACAAAACTAAAATCTACAGCTTCCGAACATTAACAAGTGAAAGGATAGACAGGCCCTTCAGAGTGCCATTTGTCCCATCCTAAATGTGATATGTAAGACAAGGAGATAAATAATATTTAAGAAATGACCATATTTATATTAACTGGTAAAGTATTGCAAAGCAAGAAGAATACATTTGATAGCTTCCTTGTAAGTGATTAAATATTGACAGTCTTGAATCTCAACTTTGAAGATAAACTCCTTTCATTCTATTCCTGTGCATTTTGACTCAACAGAAGTATCAAAAGTTATGAACTTCTGGGACTTTGCAGGTGGGGATTTAGGTCTTTAGAATCAAATAATTTTTCAATTTTTGTTTTCAAGTGTCATTATTATTTAGTTGAAATGGACATACATTTCCAGGAAAATAGACTATCTTTCCTCATCTTAATTTTAATTCAACAAAATAAATAGATTATCTCATATTTATCATATTTAATAACAAAACAAGTATTTGCATAAATTATATATTGCAAATACAGTTCTAATCCAGGTAAGAGAGGAAATACATAAAATCTTGGAATTATGGCAGTGTTGAAGTCCCATCCCACCCAGCCTGGCCAGCCAAGTGAATGCAAAAAATCTGGAAAACCCCCCACGTTTGGTGTTCA
>WTSP01010594.1:0-41894 GCA_025331215.1 Actenoides lindsayi | reverse complement strand
GGGGGGGGGGGGGTGAGCGCAGCTCTCCCCGGGCCGCTCACGAAGCCCCGGCCCCCGAGAGGCTGTTCCTGAAAACCGCCCGGCAAGCCGAGGTGCTCGGGGACAGACACGCGACACTTTCCGGGAGCCTCTTGCCGCTCTGTTGCCGGCTCCTGCCCCACAAAGCGACCCCGCGTTGGAAGGGGAGGAAGGGGCGTGGGGAGAGATCCCGCCGCACCGCGCTCACCTCCGCCAAGAAGTTGTCCATGGTGCCCCTCGGCCCGCCCGCGGGTGCGCAGCGCCGGGCCCCAGTCGCGCACCATGTGCCGCTGCCGCCCGGCCCGGCCCCCCCCCCGAGCCGCCTCAGCCGCCGCGCCGCTCCATCGCGTCCCAGCGCCGGCACCAGCCCGCAGCCTTTGTCCGTTCCTCCGTCCGTCCGTCCGTCCGTCCGTCCGCCCGCCCCCTCAGAGCCGCTGGCCCGGGCGGTCCCGGCAGCGCATAGCCGCCACGGGCCGCCGGGGGAGTGAGGAAGGAAGAAGAGGAGGAGGAGGAAGGAGGCTCCCGCCGCCGCACGCTCCTGCCCCGCCCCGCCCCGCCCCGGCCGGAGCGCGGGCAGCGCCCCCCGGGCGCCCCTCGTCCTGTCCCCGCCCCGTCCCGCTGCTGCCCGGGGGTGCCGGGGGCCGCTGTCCGGTCCCTCTGCTCCCCAGCGCCGGGACGGCTGCTCGGGGCGCGTAAAGCCTCTACCCCGCGCGGAGCCCAACGGGCGCGGGCGCTGGAGCGGAGGCGGCGCTCTGGGGGGTGTGCTCCGCTCCCTGGCTCGCCGCGCAAAGCCCCGCAAAGCCCCGCCAGCCGGCAGGAGTTACCGACGAAGTTAAGTGTCGCTGAAGAAATACATACCCGCGGGCTCCCGTCGCGCGCAACGAGCTCTCGTTTAAGTTTGCGGCAAATTCGTTGGGGGGCTCCTGCCAGCCGTGCCTCCGCCGAACGCGTGCTGCGACAGCCATTGCTTCGCACTGACAGCAGCGCAGATGGAAACTGCCTTCGGGACACCTCCTAGGGATGCGCTGGGCTTCCTTCAGCGGCTCTCTCTAGGGGTGTTCCAGCCCTCTACATTTCTGCAAAGCAGGTATAAAGTGTTCATCTTTTGGAAACATTTCTTGCTCCTCCTGTTGCACGCACTCTGTGGTAAGCAACAGCACATAGTGAACGTGCCAAAGGAGGATCGAATCTTGCAGACGGGGACCTATTCCATTCACATTACAGAAAGAACCACAGTAAAAAGTGACAGCCGTAAAGAAAGTGAACGCGGTGTTTGGTCTTTCGTTCACAGGCAGAATGCTAACATTGCTTTGGGAGTTTGAGAACGTGAGTGCTGGTGTCAGAGACCAGCCCGGGGTGCAGAATCAATCACGAGTCTGGGAAGTCTCATTTTTTAAAGGTACCACAGGAGCTGTGTGTGGAGCACAACAACCACAGCTAAAAAAGCGAAAAGCAAGTTTAAGAATACATACACTACACGAGGAAAACTCTTCTTTCCTTTCCATTTATATAGTGTCAAAAAAGAAAAAAAATCTGAATAAAGAGGAAAGCAGATCAAAGAAGGTTTTTCTGAGATATGTAATGTCCAAAATGGAATTCTACTGGTCTTGGAGGTTCACACTGACATCCAAGCAAACTGCTGTGCCTTCAAAGTTAGGGTCAAAGCAACACAAGATGGACTTACTGTCAAATGGGTACCTGTTAGAGCCTGCGTGGCGGCTGTGGCTGCCTGCCCTGTGAGACAGAAACAAGGTGGGGAGAAGGCTTCAGGAAGACGGCCACTGCCTTAGACATGGCCATTTTCTGTAGATGAGCAGCTTGCCCCAGCTCACCTTGCCACGGCCAGGTACAGTGGCTCCTGGCAGCAAAAGCAGAACTACTCCCCACCTTGCTGGTATCTCAGCATAGCCTCCCCGGGCAGCAGCCCTGTCACAGCTGGCCAAGCCAGCCAGGACACATCCTGTAGGACACCCCGAAGCTGCCCGGGGGTGAGAGGGGAGAGGCATTTCTCTTTCCAGCCCCAGTCTATACACCCAGGTGTATGGTTCATACCTTCCTATGGCTGCTTCAAAACTCAAGGTTTGCCCAGGATTTCACCTGAATTTGCCTGTCTACACAGTACCAACTCGCAGTGAAGGCAGCCGAAAGAGTTATTCCACTGTAAATTATATCGTCTAAATCCCAGTGTGGAAGCTCTGTAACTCTATTCCAAACTACCGCGCTTCCAGAGTTACTCCAGGGGAATGGGTTTTTTTCCACAACCATTGTGCCAGAAAGCTTCCCGAATCAGACAAGCTCTAATTTGGGGTGAGCTGAGTCAGATCAGGAGTATTTATTAAATTATTTTGACTTCTGATTCAGTACTTTGTTTGACATCATGCCATTGGAATGTAACGCTCTTGCCTGGCTACTGCATTGAACGTACTCGGGTCTATGAAGCACAAAAACGCAGGAATTTCTGAAAACTTAGAATCCATCGCCCAAAAAAAAGCAGCCTGTGTTGGTTTTTTTAATGAGAATTTCAGTAGATTATGAGAAACAACTACCAACAGAATAGGACCAGATTTATGCGGCCTAAAAATACATTGCCAAAAGAACGAGTGTTCTCTTGTGGCATGGATGTATTGCAAAAGACTGTAAAACTTGGGATTTAGAACAACTGCAAATAAGCACAAGCAGGAGCAGCTGTCTAGGAAGAGGGATTTGGGGAGCAGAGGGGAAGGGAAGAGCAGTTTGTACAGTCACTCCAACAAGCTTTTCCTTTTCTCCTTCTTTGTCTTCTTTTGTCAGTCCTGCTCATAGTTTGTAAGCGCTAGCATCTGTGTTTCATAGGAAAGGGGTTTTCAAACACAGCATTTCCTCTTCCCACTCTGAAAATGACCCCAAACTAGTTTCTTACTTGTTTTATGCAATTGTTTTGGAATTTGGAAAACCCCACAGATATGCCGTACAAAGCTCCATACATCTATGAACATCTGGGGTCTTGGCCAGTGCAGCACAGCTCCAATTTTCTTTTAATCGGTAGAAATTCCTTCACTGATTGTATGCCTAAGGTAAATTACTTCCTTTTGAAGCTGTTTCACATGCATGCCGGCTCAGTTTTCAGCCCGGGTGAGGATCAGGAGCAGACAAAAAGCTCAGCTTCAACTCCCTGATAAGGCACCTCCTCCCTGGCCATAAAGGTCTGCCCACCTTGTGGGGATGGTTGCTGGAGAGGTAGCTGCTCAGCAGGCCTCTCTCCCCCAGCCTCTCTCTTGCGCCATGCAGTATGGGTTTGGCATTTGCCTGATTGGCTTCCCTCTTAGCCAGTCTTAGACCATTTTAATACTCCTTACTCAAATTTGCTGCATTACCTAGGTCAGATCACACCTTCACCCAGCTTTTCAGGCATTTCTTCCCACTACCAGTAGTTGCCAAAGTCCGTATTTGATCAAAACATCCAATAAGAGACAGATGTCCCTTCCTGAGCTCTACAGTAATCACAGCAGCTGTAACTTCCATAGGACCCTGGACTTGGCAAACAGATTTTAAACACTTCTGTCAACGATTGGAAATCTCTCGCAGCATGAAGGTCTCTCCATTTCTGCTCTGGAGGCAAATCCAACTTACTGACTGAAGCCCAGCTAGCCATAAATGCCATGTTTCACCTGAGCCATGTTTCTTCACGGGGAATTTCCACAGACCAAATCTGTAGGATCCTTTTTTTAAAGATTTATTGAACCTGCATTTGTTACAAAGTTCATAGACATGATTGCATCCCATCAACCCATTCTCATTAAGTACCTCAAGTATGCTTGGTCAAGTTCTAAACGTTCCTTTTTCAAACTAACTTTCTGCCCTCCAGTTCACATCTACTAAAACTGTCAGGGCCCCACTGGGACTGGTGGCTCCCCAGGGTTGGGAGTGTCAGAGGGTCCCCAGGTGGGTGCTGGCAGGGGCTGGCAGCCAGGGCCCACTGCATTGCCCCGACCGACCAGCAGCAGGGCAGCTGGGAGCACCAGGCCATGGGCAGGTGGGGCTGGACTTGGGACGGGTGGGCAGGGCTGGTGATGCCCTCAGGGCCATGACAACAACTGCTTTTGAACCCAAACAGGTTGTGTTGTTGCAAGTTCCGTGGCTTTACCATGTCTTACTGTCCATGACAATGATTTCTGGGCATTTCACAAAATCCTATTCCCTGTTCAATAAGCAAACACTCATTTGATTGTCCCAGCCTTAATACAAAATCCATGGGTGGCATCTTTATGCTAAAAAGCTTTATATTCTATGATTTTTTTAAAAGGCTGATGAGTTTTCATTACATGTTTTGTTCTTGTCTGGTTTACCTTATTTTTTGCCTGCCATTTTTCCACAGTGGTATCACTGAATTCAGTGATTTTTGCTTTTATGTGCCTGACAAGTTTACTGCACAAAAGCTTTCACCCTGCATCACTCTCTGGAGGAGTTTTCCTTTCCATACCGGCTTTACTGAAGTAGTTATCTGCCTTAGCCCATGGCCCTGCTACACCTTCTGTTGTACATGGGGATTGTTCTCAGTCAAAGAATTAAATGATATATTCAGTTAATTTATTATTACTACTTAAAAAGAGGTTAAAGTCTCTTCTCACAAAAATGCGGCAGTGTGTTTCTTTGCTCACAGCTCAGAACCTCATTTCATCCAGCAGTACCTCTAAAACTTGCTGTCAGATTTTTTTCCCGTGGTGTCTTTGTTCACAGCATGCTTCATTTTCAGAGTGGCTTTGCACGTGGTCTGCATTTCTGGTAAGAATTCCTGTTTCTGTAAATTTACTCCAAAAGAGGAGTTTAATCACTACTTGTATTTATTCTCCAGTACTGCTATTAGACTCGTGAGCTCCCGGTAGGTTTCAGGTAACCACCTTCTGATAGACAAGATGTTTGGCGTTGACATTGTCCAGCAAAATCTCAGAGTTCAAGTGCAAGGCATTATTGGGAAGTAAATATTTCTGTAGTGAGTGAGAGCGCACAGGCAAACTGCAGGCGCAGAGCACAATTTGCTGCCACACAAGTTTTGAAGGATGCAGTGAAAGAAAAGATTGCTCCAGCCAAAATTGTCACAATCCATCACAAAAACCCCACGGATTCCTCACGTTCTTGTCCATCGTAACTCCTTCGCAAGCATGTGCTCCGGTTTCAAAGCCAGTTCCAGGTCATGGTCTTAGCTCTCAAAATAATTAATGGATTCTCTTCAAATGAATACACAATAACAGGGCTGGGCAGCCTTCCTCTTTCCTGGATCCTGCTCGTAGTAAGCCAGCTTGCCCCATGCACTGCACTGGGAGCAAAGTGTCTGACTAACAGTTGGGAACTCTGAGAGATGCACGATGCTTCAGTGTTAGGTCCTGTTACACTGAACTACATCTTTCCATGATGATATGTGACAAGCAATGGACCAAATTAAATATTCATGCTCACAGATGAACTTCAGTTATTAACCTCTAGGAGCAATAAATAAATAAAAAGTGAAGAGCCGGCAGATTTTTGTAACAGCTTCATTTATAGCTACTGTAGCATGAAGTCATTTCAACATTTTCGTATGTAAACAGCCTCCCAGTAGGGATGAAGAAAAAAAGCTGGGAGACATTTTCTTGGCTTCTTCAGACTCTCTCTCTCTCTTCTGGATCCCAACAGCTTCTTCTGTCACTTTGACTTTCTTACACCCTAATTCTCTTAACTGTAGTTCCAGCACAAGAACTTTTATGGCATCCTGGATGAGAAAACATTAACAACTGTCTAAGTCTCACACAGCAATCACAGATCCTATGGATGGGATGCGTTCTGTGCTGCTGGGCTGCCCACATATCCAAAACAGTAGGCCCATTCCGTGTTTGGGATGTACAAATCCAAAACCTCTATCCTGGAGCTGGATTGTCATATGACAGTGCATTTAACCCTGTCAGCTTGGGGTCTGGTGAAGGGCATTAAGTATGTGTTGTTATACTCAGTTTCTGACCAGAACCTCTACCTGGGAGATTCCAAGTTTTCTTTTCCACATAAGAAAATGGTTTCTATTACAAGATTTCAAAATATGATTGCACAGACTCCAGCCTTTTTTTTTTTGTCCCAATGACATGGAGCCACCTCTTGATTTATCAGCTGGCAGCACACATGTGAAGACAGCCAGCTTTCTCACTTCCCATATTTTTACCTCCTTCCTGAATTCTACTCAGCCCCCAGGCATTACCTTTGTAGAGCCTTGCTCTCCCTTGCTTACGATCTTTAGGTTGCATCTTCACTCCATCCTTCGTATCATGCAGCAACCTGCTTCCTTCTGGGCTCACCAAGCAGCCTCACTGCTTGTGGTGACAGTCTGCTCCTTACGTGTGGCTTCTTCCACCCTTGGCTTTCTGAGCCTCATTGACCCTTCATCTCATTGAAGATCGCTGCTGCATTTTCATTTTGTCACTATCTTTTAATCCAGCTCTTCTTCTCTTACAACCTTACTCACAATCTGTTCATTTTAACTCTGTTTATCAGCTTGGAATACAGCTTTTAGAGAAGACACCAACAGAGAAAGCTGCATTGTGCAAGGGTATGGGTTTAGCACATAAAGATATCTGCTGGAAGAAAAACAGAGGAGTGACGGACAAAAGCTATCAAAAATCTTAGAATCGGTTAAGGGATAGAGACAGTGTAAAAGCATAAGAAAAAGCAGAAAAAGAAATGAAAATTTTCTCATCTTCTTCTGAATCAGACTGTGAATATGTGTTCTTTGTCTTCACCCAGGAAGCTTCTTTAAAGATAGGTGTTTAAAAGCAACTTACAGTTGCAAACCCTGCAGTCACAGTTCATGCATATGTTCATGTATCAGGCAGTTAGACCTGTGCAAAGCATTGCTACCCCTCTCTGAAGGTCACCACCCTCAGAGCAGAGCCCAGTGGGGGAACCCACAAGGGCACCTTTTGCTGCCTCAGTGCCACGTAAACCAGGTTAATTCAAAACGCCTGCCCTAGCAATTTAAACTAGGTCATCCCTCTTCCTACTGAGGCAAACAAGGAACACCCACACTTTCCTCTCTTCCCTTACCACTGGCAGTGCTAGGGATGGAAAAATCTTCAGCGAAAGAGCAGCAAACTCCATCAAAGGCCAGTCATATCTTAAGCCACTGCAGCTGTTCAGTCAGCAAATATAAATCGAAGGCTGCCTTTGCACTTGCAGTGTCAGGCCAGTTTAAACAATGTCCGTGTTTTATCCCCACCATAATTATCACTCCCTCAGCTGTGACAAGCCTACCTCAGCCCTGCGGCTTGACACCTTACAAGTAAGTTTCCAGGTCTCTCCCACTTGTCACGCTTTGGCTCCTGTAAGCCCCAGAGCATGCAAACTGTGTGCCCTCCATAGGAAATTAAGCTAAAAGATATGCCCCAGAAACACTCTTACTAGCTAAAGGCCGATCGGAACATAGGGCCAGATCAGAGCTAGTCTGAAACACAGCCTCCTGAAGTGCACTTAGGATGGACAATGGGTCCCCAGCATGATGTTTCACTCTATGGATATGCTTCGGTTTCCCTGCACTGTGTGCTTGTGCAGCGTAGCCATCATGTCTCCATGGGTCAGTGCAGCAAATGGGGCTGGAAAATTGATCCAACCTTTTTCTTTTGGTTTGAGCTCTGGTTTTGTTTTTGTTTTCTTAAAATGAAAACTTGACAGGAAAATGTTTTGAGTCTGACAATTCCCTGAGCACATTCAGATAAACGCCTTGCAAACAAATGTTGTTGCAACAGAGAGGTGGAAGGACAAGGGTGCTCTGCATTGCTGCTAGCATTTGTTCCTCATACCAGGTCACAACTTCAAAGAGCCAAGAGGAACAACCTTCACAAACTCTTATGCTTCAGAGAAAGTTCATGCCTTTCAGATATGTAGACTTGACCAACTTGAGGGATAATTAATACGGTCTGTCAGTGCTCTTCTCTTAGAAGTTTCTTTCCAGGCATCTGTCGTAGTAAGAAATATTCTTCCCCTTTGTCCCTAGATTCCTTCCTGCGTTTGAAATCAAGAAACCCCATCGTAGCACAGGAGAGCAAAATATGCATTTCAAAGCAGACAGAATTTCCCACCAACTCTGGACGGGCTTAAATGACAACCACACAGTCTTACTGAGACACTCAGAATACTGTGAACCTTCTTAAGAAGCATGATAAAAACTGCATTGAATAATAAAAAAATGAGATTTGGCCATTACATCCTTTCATAATCACATTTACAACTCAACAAATCTTGCCTGAAATCCTTTCAAAACCTCCTCTGCTATTACATTGTTTTGATACATTCAGATTTGGTAGCTTAATTGTTTTTTTTCCCAGATATGCTTGTTTTGCTTTAATACCTTATTCATGCATAATTTTAGGTTGTGTTTAGGTCTTGACTGACTGTAACTTTATAGGTTTGCTTATTTACTGAGCGCTTTCAAGTGATTAAACATGCCATTTCTTTGCTACAAACAAAAGCAAAGTTTCTGGCTTACATCAGGTTGGTGTCCCAGAATAGAATCAAAGGCTGCTGAGGTACTTCATGTCCCTATTTAGAAATAGGAAAGCCTTTGTTTTGTGTACACAGATACTAAGCACTTCAGCTTGAGAAGTTAGGGGAAGCTGGGGAAGTTAGCAAGCCCGGTGCTCGTTAGGTTCCTGGCACGCAGTCTGCCTGTAGCGGTACTTGGTGTTTGTGTTTACTTGCAACATACAACAATTAGTAGACTGGAAAGACACGGCAGTGATGTTTAGTTAAAGGGTATATGAGACCAGATCTCCTGTTTCCCTTGATTCTTATCCCAACTGCTCTACCGTATACTGTTCCCCTAACACCCATAAAAATGGAGCAATGCTTATTCTTTTCCTACTCAGTGAATTACAGGATTTGCACAGGATGAATCAGCAAACTGTAAACAGAAAACGGAGAACAATTCCATAAATACAGTCGTTAACATTTGAGTAACAAACACAGTAGCAAAACAGGTATTTTTCAACAACACGACAGTAGTGAGCCCCCTAATTCCAACGGGCTTTCAAAGGGAAACTGGGAAATAACTTGCATTTGGATCTTTGCAAATTCATTCTTGAACCGGTTAACACCTGCGGGGACACAGCCAAGCAAGGGCACTACCAGAATCTCAGGCTTTTTCTGCACAGATGCTGCAAACAGAATTCCTGATACAGTGGAATATAGTGACTAATGACTCTCATTTTCTCTTTTGTTTCCCCACTAACTACTTCAGAATTCCACAACTGGAAAGATTTCTTCATGTGTTTATGGGCAGAAGTTTGAATACAACAGGGTTTTGCCCTTCAGTTATTTTGTCAGTAATTTTTTCCATTAGAAAACTATTGAATCTTTGCAAGAGATTTTTACTCAAAAACATTCCAAAGCCTTCCAGAAACCCTGCAACACAGCTAATCCCTTCTTCTGCATCGAGCACACATTCTCCTCCAAGTTAAAATCTTCAACAGCAAGCAGAAGCCTCGTCAGGGAGGAAGTGAAGACCAATGTATTTGTGCGAAAATCCAAGCAGAATTAACTTAGAGGGAAATCATCTGAAGTCAAATCTGGCAGAGTCACCAGCTGACATCTGGAGAGCAAGAAGAATAGTGGTATTTCTCCTAGTCACAATCACCAGAGTAAAAACTGGAGGAGAAAAAGTGCTTGCTCTGTGCACAGGCAAAGTACTGGAGCCTCTGTTCATCTACTGAAGGCTGGTCTGGCAGCACAACTCTGCCTTGGCTGGGAGAGGCAACCTCTAAAGTTTGATCTAGACTTCATTTCTTGGTGACAACAAATCTGAAGGATATTTTATCCTGCCTAAAAATAAAACTGCCTGGTTGAATTCAGAGCAGCCTTTGCTGCTGACTGACCTAAATAAACTTTACTAGTTGAAAGGGACAAGTAATTCAGCTTTCTAAGTTCATTTAGTGAATAAAGCCTTGGGAGAAGGTGTCTTCTTATCTTCAGAAAAACAGGTGAATCCCTTCTTGGGGAAAAAGGCAACATTAAAATAATAAACATCAAAAGATGAAGCTGAGTGTTATTAAAAACAAAATATGTGCTAAATTAGGGTTGTGTGTTTTGCCTTTCCTGTTATTAATGGCATCCTCAGAGGATACTGACTCACTTGATGACTGAAGTGCTTGTGGTTTGGGGCCCATCCTGAGAACCTAGGGAAGCTCTTCCCTTTTCTTTACATAACAAAGATACAGTTGCCATTTATTGCAACACCAAGAAACACAGGCAGTGAAGCGCTCAAGTTAGGACTCTCTAAAAGGGACCAGGTTATCATCTTGTGAGGTTATCCAGCTACTGGTGAAACTTTCTAATGGGAAACAATCAGGGTTTCATCAGCCTTCAAGTACCCTTCTCTTCACACCTCGTCAAACCGAGGATTGGTTTTGCAAGTCGTCACTTCACCCTGTCCCTGCAAGGAGGGATTTGTCTGCCACAGGCACAGACCGACCTCACCTGTGGTCTGAGGACCAGAGCTGAGAAGCCAGCCAGGGTGATTCGGTTGTAGCAATCTAACCTGTCTTCAGATTCTCTCTCTGACGTAAATTCCTGTCACTTCCCTTGGCACAACACTAACCCACTTGGCAGTTGTTTTTCTTTTGTTCCCAGGAAGCGATAGATTAAAGGGCTGCACATCTCAGGCTCAGCACTGTGTTTACACTCAGGCTTTTGAGCTTGATTAGAAATTCAACTTTTCCTGTTACTCAGGTGGCAGGATTACTGCTGTGGAAAGCACCTGCCTTTAGGGAAAGCAGATAAATAATGCAAACCTTCTACTGAAAGTCACCTTCTTCTACCGCTGGGCTTGACGTTTACTGGGACCTTCTAGCAGTTGCAATCATTGCAACGTCTCCATTATGGGACACTGGCACTGCTAAAATGAGGTAGCATTTGTAGGGCCTGTTTTGCCTCCTATTCTGCACTGAATACACGGCATGCAGGAAATGGACCTTCCCAAAGGTAAGATGATAAAGGATTTTCCTCGTCAGAGTACTTCAGGCAGAACTGTCATTTTGTGTTTTGCCAATACTTGGCCTGACCTCAGCACGATAGCAATCCAGCTTTAAAAGCGTAACTCATCCTAGAGAAAATGTATGTATTTTTAGTTTTACAGTTAATCATTCTTAATAGTCTAAGTGATTCTAAAAGCACCCAATCTGAAGAAACTTTAAAAAGAAAAGCGTTCCCATATTTAGATGTAAAATGCTAATGCAGTTTGAAAAGTCTGAACAGGGTTCTGTTGAACAAATTTGTTATGCATGCAATGAAAAGATGCCCTCGAGATGCTCACAAGCTAGAAACCCGGTGAAGCACTCCTAGGCTTTTCTTCTCATTCCTCACATACTCACCTCCACCTATTTGTTACTGTTGCTAAAAGGTACCTTTGGTTTTCAAATTATTGCCATGTGAGTGGGCTTTTGGAACCGCCTGGAGCTACTGCTGAGGCGGGGAATCCTTGGTGTATGCAACAGCAGGCGGTCCGGGCAGCGGTTCACAGACCCACACTTCACATCTGCTTTCACATCATGTCTCAGCTGCATGAAGATGAGCTTGTGCTTAAGTCTTTGCTGAACTGGATTGAGTGACAGGAATCTTGCCTAAGGTGGCCCTTACAACACCTAACCGCCATTCCGCAATAAAACCTGGGAACCTGAAGTGATGTGTGAGCAATTTAAAATGTTAACATTCAAATCCTTCCTGTTTGAAATGTTTACAGGAGATAATGTTTATGAAATACACCTGATGCTACTTTCTCTAATTGGAAGTCACTCCTGCAGTCTCATTAGAAATGTGCTGGGATTTACAGCTGTGTCTCTGAGACACAAATTCCATTCAAACAGTTGGACTGCACTCTGAGCAGCAATGCAGTGGGAAAGGAGCTCCAATTTCAGCAGAGTAACTGCTGATCAAGCCTCAGTGTGCAAGTGCTCGTTAGCATACAGTACTTCTTGGGCAGAGCCAATCTATAAATCCTTTCACTTGTGGCCAAGCTGTGCCTATCCTTTGTGCTGCAGCTTAGAGCCCCTGGAGAGGAAGGTGTTTTTGCGACGCTCCGGGGTCCTTTGGGTATTCTGGTGTTCTTCTGTACCTATCAGAGCTTGAAAGCTGCTCCCTGGCCTGTGCAATGTGACAGTGCAGTGTCACTGCAAAGTGCAATGCAAAGTGCAGTGCTAGCAAGGGGGTAGGTTAGCCCCTAAGAGCATAAATTTGACGTAAGGCTTTCCAGTTCATACATATCAAGAGTTTTTTTCTAATTAAGAGGTCTCTACTACTTTAAAACTGTCAGTCAAGATGGGTTTCTTTTTGGTTTGGAGGGAGGGAGAGATTTTGTTTTCCAAATGACCTTAAATTACCCAGATTATACAATGGATGGCATGATCAAGACACTCACAGTGACCACTTCTTCCTCTGTAGTCCTCCCCCAGCAGCTTTTGTCCAAACTACATCAGATCCATTCATGGGGTTTTCTTCTTTCAGCCTTACATTATTCCTAAAAAATTCACAAAGGCAGAATTGATATTCCAAAAAATAATGCCAGTGGGAAACAGAATGGAGACTGAAGCATTTTCATGTTGAGAAATAGGCCAACAAAGAGAATATTGTCTTCATTTTGTAGAAGTTTACTGTCAAATTGCTTTGACCTCAGATTTAGACTTATATATATGTTGTTCCGTAGCAAAGTTTGAAATGCTGACAGAACCACATCAGTGCTCACAGTACAGTAATCTCATGACATCTTTTGCAGTTCATCTTTATGCTCACCATGATAAAACAGCAGCCAAAAGGGGCACATTGTCTAATTACCCTGCCTCAAACTTGGACATTATGCAATGGAGAAATACAAATCAGCAAACGTTTCCTTGACTCAACTGCTGGCAGTATTCAACTTTAGAAATCTTTCAAAATAAAGTATTTATGAAACTTTTTCACTTAACAAGGTGCAATCTAGCTTCTAAATATAGCTATAGGCTTGGAAGCCTGCCGTGAAGGGGCTGTATGGAATATTGCTGGCATTAGCACATAAGTACACATGTAGCTTGTGAAGCAGCTGGTATTTCTGTAGAGAGTTGTGCTTTGTCACAGTCTACAGGGAAGGTAATGAGAGTGAGGTCTGCAGACATGAAGAGGTCATCCAAGTAGTGACAGTCAAGCAAGATCAGATTTTTAAAGTCTGTAAATACAGACTTTATATAAAACCAGGAAACAGTCTCTGTTTCTACTAAAGCAGGGTGAAATTAAGAAAACACTGCCAACAAAGAAATTCTGAAACAGCCTTTAAATATTCACATCTCAAAACTGGTACCACCATACTTACACCTAATGACTTGCAGTCCAAATAATTCTGAAGGTAAACTATGTTTTAAAAGATCTTTCAAAATCAATAGCTTTCGGTACTTTAGTTACACAGTGATGGAAAATGTGCACTTCAGAGCTGCTTCCTAGGCTGAAACTGAGGCAGCGAGAATGGGGGAACTGGTCTCTCAACACGGCTTTTTATGATCACCTAATGTTACTTAGACAGAAAATTGATGATGGACCTAGTTTTCTTACACTTTTTTGCTCTCATGACAAATCCATTCAGTTAAAGAAGTCACAAAAATAAAAGACAGAAGCAAACAGGATTCAGTTTATTAAAGATCTAAACTGAGATTGGGAGAAATACCACTGTCTAGATAAGCTACGAGATGAACCTCATGAAAAATTATGTGGTAGTTCATAATCTGGTGACATAATTAATGACAGTACCCTGGGGACCAGGACAGAATAACCATAGCTCTTTACATAGGACAACATGACAGATAAACTACCAGATTTTCATTGTAGAGCAGTTTTTTCATTTCTGCTGGATTTATTATAGTAGTTATTAAGGTCAATAAAGCATTCCAGGGAAGATGACAAGAGATACAGCAAACAAGCTGCTATTGATTTGGCTCAGGGGCAATGAAATACCCACTGACCCATTCCCAGATCAGTTATTTACTGCTCTTGCTTATTGCTAGATGACAGCTAGCATGACAGATCTCCTCTATGTTCATAATATATAAATATTCTCGTTCAATGAAATACCTACGATGAAATGATACTTGAGAATCTCATGATGCACAGATGAGATGCAACAGCCTGTGCAATATGATGCACAGATAGAGATCTGCAAAAAATATTAAAAACTCTCTTTTTTTGCACAGAATAATCTTAAATGATACCATCAAAGGAATATACTGTGCAAGCATGCGTACATGTGCATCTAACATCTAAATACAAGCATTTATCTTCCTCATATAATATGAAAATGAATGGATTCTAGTACCTTGTCCAATTATTAAAAATGTCAAGATTTTTATTTCAAATTTTGAACAGGGCTCTTACAGTTTCTGGTATCATTGAAAGCCCTTGACAGATTTCTATTACGCATGAATTACAACCAGCTGTGAATTACAGGGTTGCAGTATCAAAAGCTTCAGGTAATGTCACAAACCACAGAAGAGAAGCCTAATTCATTAAACCCACAATGGATTTACAGATCTATAACTTCCACCTTACTTGTAATTTTATGTGAGGAGGTATCAATATGTACACACATCCTTGCCCAGATCCCCTTCTCTGAACTCAGCCAGCTTCATCATTCCCTTTTTGTGACCACTCACATTCCTCTACGCTGGGCCATATTGCTTTGAGTGGCAACTCTACTCACTGGCTCAGCTGCAATTTGAAGGCTCATGAATCCTAATGTCTCTCTATTCTATTTTACATTGCCATGGAACTGCCCCCTGCAGAAATGTCAGCGAAATTCATGACACACCAGTTTACAGGCCAGTGAACTGTCTGAACCTGTCAGTGAAGGTGTCTGTGCCAACCTCCCGAGTTGAGAAATGATGTATCTGGGGTATGGTATAACCCCTGAGCTGATACTTATTTATACAGGTGCAGATTCCCAGGAAGCACTGGCAGTCTGTCCCACCTTGGTCACCACAGCCCTGGGAGAAAAGATTCCCACTTTCTTTAAAAGAGGAAGCAAGCAAAGTCATTTGTTCATAAATCTAGCCCTTCTGATGATCCACTTTGTATTTTTGTGCCCAGTTTGAACTGCATGGCAGAGTACAGAAAGGAATTTTTCTGCTCAGCAAGGATATAGTGGAGTAAGTGTGGCAGGTTATCTGCCACAGCATTCTGGCTGTGACATTCCCATTCAGCCTGCCCATGACTCTATAGCCTGTGTTTGACAACTACAGATGCGTGGCTACTTCCATTTCTAACATGTAAAGAAAAGATATTTAATATACTACTTTTTTTTTCATGTAGAGTCAGGGGACTTGGAAGTCAAGAGGAAGGACCAGTTACATGTCACCAGCCAGTACTGTGGTAGGTGCAGCCCAGTGGCAGCAGGTCACCGGGGCTCCAGGACTCCCACCGATAGCCAGTGAATGGTTTGAAAGCACAACGCACTCCACACGTCTTGGCATCGTGACTCAGTCCTGCCACTTAACAACCACCCACACTCTGAGGAGATGCCAATAGCTAAAATGATACACTTTACATCATTTACACCGGGATGAGCTACACCTCAGCTTGTCTTCCCCAATGCTCACAATTTCAGACTTGTAAATCTGAAAATGTTGCAGATCAAGCCGTATTGAAAAGGTTCAGTAAATCTAATAGTTTGCAAGGGTTAACTGAATCTAATAGCTAGCAATGAAACCCTGGAATTCAGAGCTGCAGAACGCCAGGACTTGCAGAATTTGGCACTCAGAAACAGATTGTACAGGTGCAGGAATATGACAGCTGTGTACGATCGTAGCCAAGGAGCAAATTAAAATTGCTCTTGAAATTCCCCTGCAATTAGTGCAGGGACACTGCACATCATCAAAGTCTGTTCTTGCAAGTCCGGGATTTCACAAAGTGAAATGAATGCTCACGACACTAGCTATGTTTCAGTGTGATTAGCAGTAATTAAATAGTGGGGAAAGTCTCTGCAGACCAGAAGATCTCAGACCCCATTTCGAAGTCTGATGTGGAGAAGCATTTCAAAGAACCTTCAGGACACCATTTTAAGGTGGCAGCCACATCGGCCCGATTTACAATTTTAACCTTCCATAGAAAGCACTTATTGAGACTGTAAACATTCATAGAACAAACAGCTTGTGGGACATAGCACCTCAGTCCAAGTGGACTAAGAAAACTCAGATAATTTCCCCATACTGCTAGCATATCTTCTTCATCACCAGATGATTTTTTAGGAGAAAGAACACAAAGTGGCAAAAGAGAATGAGTTCCTTTAGAGTGTAACTGGTTAGGGAAAAATAAATCAATACAAAAAAAAGCCATATTAATTTTAAATCTGTGATTTTTTTTCAGAGTGAACATATGTTCAGTGTCAAGCATGTGAACAGTCCCATTTATGTCAATGGAAAATTTCACAAAAATTAATCATAGTCACATTTATGCTGAGCCTTTGCATCAATGCAGAAAAATGGGCTTTTTTTAAAGATTTGGTGGTTTTTTTAAGATTCAGATTTTTTTGCAAGGATGCCCTTGATATGTCAATTACAAAATCTAGACTAATTTATTGTTAAAATAACCAACTACAGCCAAGTTAGAAAATGCAATAATAAAGGTCCTACCAAGATGGCTGCGTGCTGTATTGACAGAATTTTTTCTTTAATATGATACTAATCTTATTTCTCCAAGAGAACTTGAAAAAACTCGTGGAAACAGTAGGTACCAAAATGCACTGTGCACTGGCATAGACAAGGGAAACCCCTTCTGAGTGGCCACTGTGTCAAGACTGTGTGTGGAACACCAACTATGGTAACATTTTAAAATGTGCATGTTGGAAAAGAATCTGTCGGCCTTCTGCCCACGTACTGCCTTCCATTTCAAGCATTGACAAGATCTGTAAAGCACATATGAATAACAAACAGGATCTTCAGGTCAGAAAAATTTGGAATGAAAGATAATAAAGTCGGGCATTGTGTGAAGCTCATAATCTGAAGTTTTCTACGAGACTGCAGAGATTTACGCACATGCTTGATGTTATACATGGTTCATAATATCATCTACAACATGTCTAATTGAGCATAATTCCTGCCTTTCTATCAAGATCAGAGACCTAATGTACTTCTAGAACTGCCTAAACCTGAGAGTGCATCCACATCACCCAAATGAAGTATGTCTGTGCCATGCGGGATGTGGAGACCTGAATTCTGCATGCAAATTTGCCAATGATTTTCCTCTTGACCTTGGGCAACTCACTAAGAAGGTCTGCTGGCACACTGCCAGGCATACTTGACTCCCACGGGATTTAGTTAGTAAGATCTGTGGGAGGATTAGGCTTTCAATGCTGTGTCCCTATATCCATTTACAGAGTTGGATCCTCAAAGGAAAGATTACCTTGTTTGCAAAGGTCTCCCTGAACTTAAGACCTAAAACTTCAGCTGATACTCTTTCTTTCAACTCATCCTAAGCAAAGAAAGACAAAAGGACCACTTCCTTCACCGATAGGCCCTAATCCTTTACTGAATCTTCTTGATAGACCAAGTCTCCAAAAGCAGCTGCTTTCTGCAGCACCATCTCCTCTTCTGCGGTGAGAACAGCTGGGAAAACGTTGCATGAAATAAGAGGGGGAGAATTAACTTTGGGTCCAGTGGCAGGACCTTTCATTTTAGGACATAGTTCTGTTTGCAATTTTGAAGTCCTGAGGCTTGACGTACATACAGATGCCATATCAAAACGAGCAAACAACTCGTCTGCTGAGCAAAGCAAGGAGCAGACAGGAAATGCCTTAAAGTAACCCTGGCAACCTTAATTTTCTCCATTTGTGCAGCCTTTAATTTTGTCGTCACACAGTAACGACTCTCCTTCAGCAGACTTCCCAGCCAGATGTTTATAGCAGCACCAGCAACCATCAAGTTTAAGGTATCTAGGCAGTCTATGCTGGAAAAATAACACAGGAACTCCAGCAGTAAATGCTACATGGAAGTTTACTGATCTCAGCTCTGACAAGAACCCCATAGTTCCTATGCATTCAATTTTCACTTGTAAGGTGGGGAAAACTGAGGGAAAGGAAGCACAAAACCCTCAGGGAAGAGTCCATTTTACATAGAAATGATACTTCTAGGATGTTGACATGAGTTTATCCAATACCTCGATGTATCTAAAAGCAACTACGTTGCTAGAAGTCCAAACCTGGCCACTACCAAGCTTCAACTCTCAAAGCTTCCCAGCTGTCAAGTTTATTTTTCAAACAAGAGTTTGCTCACTTAACTGAAAAAATAAAAAATCATTATTATCAACATTTTATTTTCAATACACAATGAAATGTTCTTCAATGCATCACATTTTCAGAGACAAATCAAATTTCTTTGTAAAGTCCCTTTTGGGAGAAATTGTTCCCCTGGAATTCTCATAAATGTGGAGGCAACAGAGGAACAGTACCTGTTACACTGATGTAATTGCTGCTCATAGCAAACACCATTGCTGATTTTGTGATTTTATAGAGAGACTGCAGCTGGAAATGCAGTAAGATTGCTCTCCCCACCCCCACTGGATTAGCTACTTTGTGTTGAGACCAAAAACTGGAGCTTTCCTCAGTTCTAAAACTATGAATAATAATGCCTCTTCTCTCTAGCCAGAGGAGCTAGTAATCAGGTTAAGAAGAGCTTCTAGAGCAATTGAGGAAGATCTGCATTAATGTTTATGAAATATTAAGTACTAGAGAGCCAATTGGCTACTAATTTATCCAAGATCCACACTTCTGCATGAAAGTACAAAAGTAAAAATGGTACAGAGGGAAAAAAATTATCCATGCTGCCTGAATTGTAGCATTTACTGCGTGGTAGCTGAGTAACCATCCAGCATATTATTTATTTGTCAATATAACAGTTCTACATCAGTCAAATTTACTAAATTTTAGTTACAGGTGTAAAGCAGAAAAGTTGTAAAGCAGAATCTGTGTTTAACTCAAAAGGCAGTGGGAAGCTGTGATCTATTACTGTGGAAGCAAAAGGATTGCCTTTGAAAAATGAGTCTGTGGTATCCTCTGGAGAAAGAAAATACAAAACTACACAAGCAAGAGTAACACGCAAAATAGAAAAGATTAAATAATAATAAATCAAATGTAGATGTCATCTAAGAAACCTGCAAGCTGATGTGCAACTACTGCAACATCTGGAAAATTCCTTCAAATTTCAATCTCTGGACTTGAAGGCTCTGAAGGACGAAGCAAGCAGATCACAGGCATCCATTAATAATCCCTTATGTCTCTTCTGGGGTCAGTTAGCCCTTGCAACAGATCTCTCGTGTGAGTTCATGCATGTCAGCCTCAAAACTAAGATCAGGCTGTTAATCAAAGAGTTTGAAAAGTATGCCAGTTTCTTTTCTGTGTTGTATCTCCCCTTACAGCGGGATCCAAAGGCTTTCATTCCCAAGGACAAATACAGTCTCGCTGCTTTGAAATAAGAATTTAAGTGTGGAGCTTGAAATCAACTGCAAACATCAGTCCAGACCAAAGATATTCTATCTGTTTAATTAAAAGAGTAGGACAGGGGTTACACTTTACCCGATACTGAAAATTTGGGTTGTTTGCCTGTTTGCAGCTTTTGTTTCTGTAGTTTTCTAATAAGGCAGGGGGGACAAAGGTCTCTTAACTCTCTGCTGCTACTTTTTCTCTTTTAAAATTATGATATGGGCTGGTGTGAGGTGCTCACAGATGGGAAGGGGATGGCAAAAAGTACCTTGTCTCATCAAAGTTCCCCAGGATGGATCTGTCACCGCTCACAGAGGCTGTGTTTACCCTGGCCCACAGCATCAGGAGTGGGGCTGTTGCAGATGCCCACTGACCACTCTTGCTCATCAGGCTTGACCCCTTTGCCAGGCCTGGGCTGAAATGGGCCAGGGCTATACTGGCAAGGAAAGAGAGCAAGAGGAAGCCAGAAACATTGGGTTTTGAGGATGAACTGGAGGAACAGCTTGGAAACTGTGGCAAGGATCCTGGGGGACCCCTGCTGAGGGCTGCGATGGAGTAGATGTAGTGTCCACAGAGCCTGGAGAAGAAGGTGCACTATGGAGACTGCTGGGAAGGTCCCAGATGGTCTCCTTGCCAAAGGGCCCTCCCACCAAGCCAAAGATGTAGCCCCATCTCCAGGTAGGCCTTGGTGCAGGCTGCAGCTGACATACAGCTGTCCATGTAACCAAAGAGATTGAAATAGATATTTACTTCAATAGTTCTATTCACAGGATTAGAAACTTGCAAGAAGCTTTAAGAAAAAAATCTTTGGACAAAATGCTTTCTTTAAAGTATACACTAAAGAAAATAATGTAACAGATTTAATTATATTTTAGGTCCAGAATAAAGCGTCAGTGGAAATGCGGAAGACATGTGCCAAAAGAACCAACAGCTTGGTGGTTAAGGCAGCTCATCTGCTATGTGAAATAATGAGGTCTAGATCCCACTTTAAATTAGGGAATGTGATTTTCTTGCTATTTATTTGCATTCTTATTCATGCCAAGAGCAAATTTAAATTTAATATTTGGAGGTCAAAATTTACTTCAAGTTCTTGAAAACAGGCTGAATAACTTGTAGTGCATAATGTCAGTAAAAGGAAGCTTTTTGGGGGAATAATCTACATTTGTATTAGCTAACCAACTTCAGGTTTTATCTATTTGGAAATAGATAAATTCAGAAACAGTAAGAAATTATTTACTAATGATTAATAATCCTGACCATATTTTTCCAGGGCTATAAGTGCTTGAATAATGTTCACCAGATACTGAATGACAAAAAAAGAACATGGGAAAGTGAATTACCTTCACCATTAAATTTACATCCATATGCATAACCAGCATTTGTGTTTCTGCATTCTTCTCATTTCCCCATGAGAATGCAGTAATCCTACTATTCCCATTCAGGTAAACATTTTTTTTTCTTCCTTTATTATGAAAATAGCAACAGGATTTGGCCCATGGGGAAATAAAACTGTAGTAAGACTTCAGATCTACGTATTGTATCATTAATGTATTTTGATAAATAGCTTTCATAGTGGAGCTCCCATCCCCACTGTTCCTTCATCTTCTGCATCTGAGCTTGTTCTCCAGGTCAGCAGTTCAACTCATCAACACGTTGCAGTCTTCATTAACCTTGGTGTTATATTCAACTGTTGATATTTTCATACCTCTAGCATTTCTTAAAGACTTGACCTTAACAGTACTATAAAGCACTTACCTTGGTTTACAGCTAGCATAATGGAGTTCTACCTGTAAGAAACAGATGAATTTCAGTGGCACGACACACACGCCAAGCTGACATCCCCAGCTAACGTAGGCTAAACACCACATCTCGGCACCTTACTGAACTGCTTCGGTACAAATTCTCCCTAAAAGCAGCTAAGATTTTAAATGAAATGAGGACCCGAAAGAGCCAGTGCTCATCTCCATTTGTGCAGGTGTCACATCAGCACATAAAAGCCGTTGTGGAGCCGGTGTGGATGCCCGTGGGAGCAGCTCACCAAAGACCTGCACGCGCACGCTGCGAGAATGCACTCCGAGCTGTGGGAAACGGAGTAACCACATCCCCGGCGTAATTTGCATGGGCTTCCCAGTGTCTAGCATCACTTCCCTTATCTCTACATCTCTGGATATATCTCTGTATAAACCCCCTCTTAATTCAAAACCTTTTTAATTCAAACCCCTTTTAATTCAAAACCAAGATTAGCTTGGCTAGAGGTGCTGATGTATTCAAGAAGATTTGGGTTGGGTTTTATTTTCAGTTAATAAGTTGGGTTTTATTTTCAGTTTCACTGGAATGATTCACTCAAACAGGTACCTGGAACTTTATAGTATTTCTGGAAATAAATCACTCATGGATAAGAACCAATAAAGTCTAATGTTTATCATTTTCTACAGCATCTTTTATGCAAGGATCTCAAAGCTTTTTCCTAATATTAAATATACTTAAACACTCCATGTGTTATTCCCTTTTTCAGAGAAAAAGTGACACACAAAGAGGTTGAATAATTTGACAAAAAGGGATGCCTGGATTGCCATAATATATGAAGGAGAATACATTCACCACTCACCAATACATCGCCATTGACATTAAAAAAAAAAAAAAAGAAAAAAAAGAGTAATTTGGTTCTGTAAGTAGGGAACATATGGAAAATACATAAAAAGAAAAGAGTTCAGGGAGTCCATCTCCCAAAATGTAAGCTTCCATAGTAAAATATGTTTTTTGATAAGGTAAGGTAAGTTAAATTTTTGAACAAACATATGTTGGGTAAATAAACAATAATATGAAATGATATCTCATGAGAGATTTATCATAATGGAGATTTACAGCACTACTGAGCACGTAAGTTTAGTAATTAACTGAACAGAAAGTGTTCAAATTTAAAAACTAGAATGTTGTTTAAAACCACGACAGGTAGCTAACCCATTAGGAAAGATTTGCTTCTGTAAATTCAGAGAAGATTTGAAGGTATTATCAGGTCAAAATACAGTCTGACAATGTCCAGGATGGTATCTCCTCCTTCATTGTGTTATTAGCAATGTAAAGTTACCCTAACCTACACAAAATATTATTATTCCGTTAAGGTAAATAATCATATTTACTGATATCAATTACCCTGTCCTGCATAAAGTAATTTATTAGTAGATTAACAATCAAACTGGCTCTGACCTCTGCCTCTGGAAAGCCTCTGTATTTCTCAGTCCTCTTTGGCAGCGAGTTCTAGGCATTTTATTTTCTTTTGGCATAAGTGAAATTAACCTGAACACAGCCTTCTTACTATTACTTTTCCTATCTACTAGGTTTCTCTTCATACTCACATTCTCTATTCTTCACTCCATATTATCCTATTCTTCTGTCTCTTAAGGTTATCCTATGCTATTTCCTTGTATAGTTAAGAGTAAAGAAATGAAGAGTAAATAACAGGTCTACATGAAGGTCTAAAGCAATAAAGTATTTCAAATTATCCTGGATCCAACAAAATTAAAGGATGAGGACACATTTGTATCTCTTCAAATGTTCTGACTGCCAAACAGCACACCCTGAAAGAGGTGACTGCACTTGAATACTGCATGTGGCAAGGCTTAAATGGCTTTTCTGGAACTTTAAGGCTGTTTTCCTTTGTCGAGGTTTGCCTGGAATGAGCCTGCTGGGCTTGCACTGTGACTGATTCCCTCAGGTCACCACCAGGCGAAGAAAAAAAATTGTTTCCTGTACCTGGGCGAATGTCTGTAAAAATTAGGAAGTAGGTTTAATTAATCTCAGGTTTGTACATGCAGGAAATTTAGGCTGCTGATAATTCTAAGGGTCTTTTTGCATAATCTGAACAGAGTAAAAAGGCAATGGGAAGCGGCAGGCAGACACAGGAAAATGATTCTTTAGAAGGTGCAAAGCCACAAGTATGGTCCTCTGCTAGTTCCTCATGTTAGCAGGTCCATGACTAGCTCATCTCCTTTTCTCCATCTCCACCTTATTAATCTCAGCTGGTCCTATGAGTCTTTGGCTATTTTTATATTGCACCATAATTAATGTCCAGTGTACTGGATGACTGGGAATTCTCCAACCAGACAGAAGATACGAATACAAACAGGTTGTGGGAATGTGTTAATATCAATGGAAATTTCATTTGAGAAGACTGCTGATCTAAATTATATACCTTATAAAAGCCAATAAGCTAGGCTCAGTTTGAAATTACTCTTCGGTCTGACTTAATTCTGCAACCTAACCACCAGGCTGCAGGTGAATGCCAAGTGGGTGTCCCAGTCTCTGCTGTTGGAATGGCCCACTTCTTACGATTTTCATGATGTCCCATGGAGCAAGGACCTGAACCTTAGTTCCCACCATCCCAGGTTACAGTCCTCACAGCTGGGCTTGCTGAAATATTTAGTGATTAACATATAAAAGCTTCAAAAAGGAGACATTGAAACATCCTGCCCATTTCTACTCTTTCCAAGAATAGGCAGCCTGAGGGGGGTAACGTGTTCTTCTCTAAATGAAGACACAAGAACAGTGATTTAACCCAAGTGGCCTAGAGGATCACCCAGGCACAATAGTTATTGTGGGACAACTTCCCTCACCATCTTGGTGGATTTGGAATAGCTTTTAACACACAAATCGGTGTGGTTAGCAAAAAACCATTCCCACCCAGTTGTAGCCCTGTGGCTATATGGTGTTGCACCAAAAGCTCATCCGGCTCCCAGGCCTCTGAATCTAGGCAAACACATCGTTAACTTAAAATTGTTTCCTGCACTGAGATTACCATGAGTTGGTTCTGTCCCTCTATCAACTCTTTTCTGCATCTGCAGGAGAAACTGTTCAGGGGAAGATTACAACCACACATTTTACTTGATACTAGTTTGCTTTGCCCACCCCTGCATGATCCTCAAGTACAGACTTTCCTATATGGCTCCCGCTCTGCCTGTAGGTGCCAGGAGAAGATCTGTATGGCAGTAATGCCCAGAAGACCTGATGTCAGGTATGGTCCTACTGTCCTAGTGGGTGATACTGTGAAAAGAAGGTCCCAGTCTGAAGAACTTCCTCCCTCACTTAGATCCTACAATATTTATTATATCATTTAAGGAGGCTTGATTTTATTTGTTTCTAAATTAGGTAAGTTAGGAGACAGAGAACAAACAGTGACTGGTCAAAAGCACAGTCTCTCTGCAGGTTTGGAGGACTTCTGTGTGGAAATCTGTGCAGGAAGTAATGTATTTAGGAACTGTATCAGCTCTGCAGGTTTCCTATTCAGCTGTTACCCAGGTGGACCTTGGAGGAATTTCCTTTCAGAAATGAAAGAAAAACATATGGTAGTAACTACATGCACTATTAAAGAACCTGAATATAAACACAGCATCCTGAATTCTTTTTTATTTAGAACAGATGGTATTTAAAAAGGGGATGCAAAGGAAACACTTAAGATGGCATATACACAGTACAAAACAGGTGAGTCACAAGAAAGGTTCCAGTCCTGTTTTGCAAATTAAGTATCTTGCTGGAAAACCAAGGCTACTCTCATTCACAACACAACAGTAGCAAAAATAAAATTAGGGGCCTCATTTCCAGCCCTTTCTGCATGTGTCAAACATTGACACTGTTTTTTATTCAGGAAATGTGATAGACAGCACTTGCAATGATGATGCAAATCACAACTGAGGCATTCTGGCAAAGAGCTACAGGGGCTGAAGGAAATACGTGTGTTGAGTCTGGATCTGCTCTGTACTGCTAGTCACCCCGTTCTGCAAGATTTGATGCTGTTAACCATCAAAGGATGGGGGAATGTTAACCTCTTGCAACACTGGCTGGAGATGGGCAGATGGTGAAGTCTATCTCTCACATTTGCTGACCAATCACAGCTTCATTGCTTCACAGGACTTGCAACACGTTACTGGTAGCTTTTAGATCATCAACTGCATCAAATTCCTAAATGTCAAGGCACTATTTCACTTCTTTTTAAGCAACCCAGAAGGCATTACTGTGTTTACGGTGCAGAACTGGGGGTCCAGCAATCTACCTTCTACTCCCTGTGACACTGCTTAGTTCTTGTCTGACCTTGGCTTGGGATGTGGTTACTGTGGATTTAAAAGAAACTAAAGCTTCCCTGCACCCAACAAGACTTGTAGATTCTATTCTGATGAAAGAAATCATTCTTTTAGTTGCAATACATGCAAATATATAATGCTTCACTATGTTAAGTCATAACTACAAACATGACTTGGTGCCCGATACCAAAAGGGAATCAGAAAGCATTTCAACAGAACAGTTCTTAATGGTGCTCTAGCAAAGATACCTCTACTTCGTAATTTTCCTTTTGCAGCAGATGTCACCACAACTAATGAGAGCTTGTCCATTGACATAATCCAGCTTAGTATCAGGCAATTCAAACTATTCATCAAAAATATTAATTTGATCCTCAAAACCCAGGTGATAAGCTTATCTTTCAAGACTTGAATAATCATTTTGGACTCTTTTTTTTCTTTTAGCCTCCTACTCTCCAGGTTTTTTTCTAATGTTTTCAAGGGTTTTTTTTCTGTAGCCACAAAGACACGGAGTACTTAATCTGAAAATATACTATTTCATTTATAGTTTTGTCTTTAAAAAGCACGTATCACTTCACCTATCCTTGAAAATATCACAAGATTAACCTAATATTGGAACTAAAACCTGTGTGACCTTAAGAATGAAAGTTATGAGGAAAGAGTCACGTGATTAAAACCTGTGTGCCCTATGCCAGTACATAAATGTACAGATATGTAGTCCTAAAGCACTTCCTCATCTACGCATCAACAACACACATTGTAAGAGATTTAATGGGTTAAGATTTGGGTTTATAATTCAAGGTATGCAAGCAATTAATGAATTTCCATGTTTGCTGCATGAAATCAAGAGCCCTGCTCAGCAGTAAGCCCACATTTCCTTGTTTGGCCTTTTACTGCTCATGCAGAGGCTGAAGCTCTCTGTCTTGTTCTTGATGGCCTTGCCAGTTCAAGCTGAGCTTTGGCTTTCCTGGATCCACCCCTGCACGCCTGGGCAATATTTCTAAAGCCCTCCTTTGTAACCTGGCCCTGCTTCCACCGCCTGTACATGGCCATTTTGCGGTGGAGCTGCACCGTGAATAACAGACTCATTTTGGTTGGAAAGAACCTTTAAGATCAAGTCCAACCATTAACCTAACACTGCCAATCCCACCACTAAACTATGTCCCTAAGCACCACATCTACATATCTTTTAAATACGTCACCAGGGATGATGACACAACCTTTTCCTTGGGCATCTCGTTCCAGTGCCTAACAGCCTTTCCAGTGAATAATTTTTTCCTAATATCCAACCTAAACCTCCCCTGGCACAACTTGAGGCCATTTCCTCTTGTCCTATCAGTTGTGACTTGGAAGAACAGACCAACACCCGCCTTGCTACAACCTCCTTTCAGGTCACTGTAGAGAGTGAGAAGGTCTCTCCTGTGATGCCTCTTCTCCAGGCTGAACAACTCCAGCTTCCTCAGCTGCTCCTTGTAAGACTTGTGTTCTAGATCCTTCACCAGCATCATTGGCCTTCTTTGGACGTGCTCCAGCACCTTCATATCTTTAGTGTAGTGTGTGTCCCAAAACTTAACACAATATTCGAGGTGCAGCCTCACCAGTGCCTATCACTGCCCTAGACCTGCTGGCCACACTATTTCTGGTACAAGCTAGGATGCCATTGGCCTTCTTGGCCACCTGGGCACACTGCTGGCTTATGCTCAGCCAGTTGTCAAACAACACCCCCAGGTCCTCTTCCACTGGGCAGCTTTCCATCCATTCTTCCCCAAGCCTGTAGCGTTGCATACATTTTTTGTCACCCAAGTGCAATTGGCACACCTGGCAATGGCCCTGTTGAAGCCCACACTATTGGCCTCAGCCGATCAATCCAGCCTGTCAGATCCCTCTGTAGAGCTTTCCTACCCTCAAGTAGATAAACGCTCCTGCACAATTTGGTGTAGTCTGCGAACTTACTAAGGGTGCCCTCAAACTCCTCCTACATATCATTGATAAAGATACTAAGCAGAATTCCCAGTTTAGCTGAGCTGAGCTGCTCAGCCTGACCCATGGTTGGTAACAAGTTCTCCCCATGCAGCTGTCCATCAATAGGCAGGCTTGCTTTGCTTCATCAGTGGAACTCCAGAGGAATTACACTGCTCCCAGAGCTGCATCACTATATTACATGGATCCATCAGTCTGCTCAGCTAGTTCAGGGCTCCTTACGCCATACTTCATTCCACGATGTAGGCATTAGCCCTGTGTTCAATATACAATGGGTTTCTAGCCAGAGGACATCTTCACTGTGCATACTGCTGCAAACTACTATGCTAGCCTGATCAAAACAAAAAGTGGTATTTTGCAAGGCTTGACCTAGGTTGGAATGCTCACTTCAAAAACTATTTAAGTAATGGGACAATTAATGTGTTTTATGCCTTGTGCAGTTCCAAGCTGGACTTCATAGTTTACAGCCAGTGTAATCAGGTCTACGTTATACTGTCTTCACAGAAGTGGTTTCAACATATACAGCCTATCACAAAGGAGCCCTCAAAAGGCATTAATGCTCTGTGCTTTTCCTTCTATCATTCAAATTTTGAATGAAAACACCACATGGATAGGACTGGGAGAACAAAACACTCTCACAGGCTTTTACAGACCTAGATGTAGGTGCATGTTCAGCATCTGGAGTTAGTGCTTTATGGTCTTCCCCACAATTCCCTAATATTTATGACATTTGAGTAAACTTTCCTATCAAAAAGACAACTCACCTATGCTATTAGCAGTTGGTAAATGATTTACAGGATCTATATCCAATAACTAGGTGAGAAAAAAAGCTGGAGTACATTCTGCTGTTAACACTGTCAGAGGCAATGTCATCTGTAAAACAGCTCTTGTCAGTTTTAGTAAAACAAATGGTCTAGTGAGCAATATGAGCCTTAACTTCTTAATGCAAGCACTAATTACAGTTTATAGGAACTTCACAGGATTTTACCATGTTACAAAGCACATGGTTAAGAACACACTTCCCTCACCCTGAGGTGAGGATGTACTTTAACCTTTAAAAGGCTTCAATGGAAAGACTCAACCATTTGCCAGGTGAGTATTTCCAATATAAGACTTGACCAAATGTGAGTTCTGAGTGTTGAAAAAGACCAAAACATACAGAGACATAACTATAGGGAAGTATTTGCTCATCCTTTTTAAGTCCTGGGTATTGTGTAAATAGGTCTCTTCCTTCACTCCACTGACTTCAGTTTTGGAGGTAAAGCTCATATAGATATTTAATCTAGCATTATGAAAGTTCATGGAAGAGACCTGTACTTCATGACGAAAAATAAGATCACTGCAAAAAAAAAAAAAAAAGAAAAAAAGAAAAAAAGAATGCCCAAACTGTTCTGTCAAACTTGGAGAAACCACTCAACATATGCATTTATGCTGATAACAGAACACTGGGATTAAATTTAGTGTTAGCTTATACAATACAATGTACCCTAATAGTGAAAACTTGACACTCGCTAGGACTGTTAATTACATGGCATCAGGTAACAGAGGGTTCCTGACTGGACTGTACGAGCTAAATTAGCCTGATAGCCCAAAAGTTGTAAGCACTAGAAGAGGCTACTAAGGGTGAAAAAATGGAGGTCTGACAAACAAGATAGAGGCCAGTGCAAACAAAGTGAGTCCCGTGTTTGTTTCTGTTTTGTCTATTTGCAGCAAGGTTAAGAGGAAGCTTGGTTCTAGTCAGAAATGCTGGGATGGAGAGGAGATTTGATAGAGAGCTTGGTATCAGAAAAAGGTCTTCCAAGACTCAGCAGCCAGAGATGAAGCTTACAGAGGTGAAGGTCACACCACAAATCAGGTACAAGCTTTAAAGTAAGTTTAGCTGTTCATACTGTTTGTGTGGAGACCTCATGTTTCCCTTTTGGAATGCTATGCTTTCACAGGATGTCATAGTTCACATAAATTGCCATGCTGGATGGAAATTGCTTGGTGGAGAAGTTGCATGGCCTCTGTTAAACAGATAATAACAGAAGACAGTAAATCCTGCTGGGCAAAGTCCAGTCTTGCTTGCCAAGATTAGTTTTTGTTTATTTAATTTTCAAAACTGTCTTCTGCAACTATTAGGAGCTCAGGACTGTTTGGATCCCTTTCTACAACTTCCATTCCCCTCTTTAAAACTACATATGGCAAATGAGAAATTTTCAGATACCAAGCCAAGAGGCTACACAGACTGTTTGGAGGAGAGATAACATACTGTCCTGGTTTAATGCCACCCTGCCAGCCAGCTGGCTGAAAGCAGGACGAGTGGGTTTGTAGCTCCAGGCTGGCCACGGCACGTCCTGCCCGATGCACAGTGGGGATCTCTGACCAGCAAGCCAGGTATACTGTTACCAGTGAGATATAGGGAACATGGGACTCCTTTAGAAACCAGTCTTTGTTAACTCTGCTCTTTATGGAAAACTCATTTTAGACAGGCCAGTGAAAGATAGCTTGCCTTAACCATGTTTTGTTCATCAGCAAGTAAATTCCATTACTTACAAATGAGACTGTCCCACTATCGTGTATAACTTTCCTATATAAGTGAGCAATTAATCCAGTGTGATACTGTAAAACGCTGACAGAAGCAGAAAGTAAGTAGATATCCCCATTGCCTCTTCCCTGACTAATTGTGAAATTATACTTCCTTTAGTTTTTCTTTATGAAGGCAAGTCTATCCCTCTTTACAGAGATTGCATTTATCTTCCACAGATTGCTGAAAGAAACGTGTCCTGACTATGCTTGCTATCAGAACTTCTCATAGCTCAGCACTGATGCACAAATCTTATTCCCAGGTCACGTGAATACTGCCTGACACAACTGTTAAAGAGGTAGTTTTCATTTTAAAAGCCTTCAGTTTTACAGTTGCACTGTACCTATGATCTCAGGATTTAAGACCAAGCTGTAGAGGACCAAAATTCTACAGCCCTAAAAATAAGAGACTGGACAGAGTGACCATATTCTGAATCAACTAAATTCTTTCTGCCCATGCTCTTTGCAGTTATTTATGACAAATTCAACAAGTTCCACAACGGGAAGAATGAAACAAACAGATGGCATCGTGTTTCAGCTTTGGCTACCAAGGTGAACCTGTTCCATTCTTCCATACAGACCACTGCTGACCTGAGAATGTGCAGCACCTACAAATGCAATTGCTCTCCCTTTACTTTCAAGTCCTACCATTGCAACGCGGAACCAACAAAATGAGACGCTAGGTCCCTTGTAATTACTCTTGTTTAAAATGGATGTTATGTACTGCTTATAAGAGTGACTAGTGTAGAGGAAAAGCCATCAAGGCTAATAAAGTCCTTTACAGCTAGGAAAGTACAGTATTTGCCTTTTTTTTTTTTTTTTATGTGCAAATTTGAGAACTAGCTTTGTTAGAAAAGTGACTTTTGTAGCACTGACTGCTATGACATCCACAAAGTAAGAATATTCTCTTGCCAATTTAAAAATGAATTGTGAAAGGAAGAAGTGTAGCAAAATAAAAACACTTTTGCAGTCATGAAGTATATGTCAAGAATATGTTGAGAAAAGATCGTCTCATAGACCGTCAAGTATTATGGGTTCTCCCTTCTTATCCAGCCACGTGTTCCCAGTCCCCCTTGTACAAGTTTGTGCCAGTTTGATCCGGCAGTAAACCAGTCCATAGTAAAAAAAAAAGAATAACTCTTTTAACCTTTTTTGCCAGGTTGTTTTTTGATTGGATTCAAGCCCCAGAACAATATCACCTAAGTGATATTGCTGCTGCAAATGAGGGGTCTGTAGCAGTGCTGGCTTAGATAAACTTGGGCCTCCTTGAAGCCATACCCTGCGGCTAATGTCCCAACCATAGCCAACAATATTGCAACTGTATGCAATCTCAGCTGCTGATCCCCATTTGATTCTGTATTTGGTTACACTTTGCACCAGCATTTCTTTCCCTCTGATGGTATCAAACCCCACTTATTCTGAAAGTTCCATGAGGAGATTAACGAACATGTTACATGTTGTTTTATTCTCAGAGGTCACTGTGATGCACAATGGCACGTTATCGTACAATGAGAAACACAGTACCGAGCAGCACCCAGTTCATTTCAATTGTTTTGTGATCCTGAAGGGATTGCTCAAGAATGCTGTTAAAAAAACTATTAACTTCTGTGGGAAACATCACAGACCTCCATTGAAGCTTTTCCTTCCTTAATACCGCAGTCACAAGCTCAATAACTTCAAGCAATATAGCTCTCAAGTTCCCACAAAGAAAGTATTTCAGAGCATTTGCCAGTCTGCTGTAGAAAAACACAGCATGAAACCAACGGTAAATGGTATTGTTTTACAATGTATGTCTGCTTGTTATTTCATAGCATAAATGTTCAAAGAGGAAAGACCTTGGAGAGAGTGCACTATGAAAGCACTGGATTAGCAGCAGAACCGGGACTAAATTAAATAAAGCAGGGCTCTAAACAGGTGTTCTGTCTTTGGAGACATCCTTTGTTGCAGGTCACTATGAAGGGACACGCAAAGGATAAGACAAGACAATTGTCTTATAAGGCAAGTTGTTGAGGACAATAATGAGAACTCTCTAACTGAAGGGTGTTATGAGGTTTAGTGTATCATAAAATAGCAGATCAAACTCGGATAAACGTAGAACATTCTTAGCTTTATATACCCATTAGTACAGGATCTGAGCTAAATGTTTCCACCCAGTAACAAGATCTAGGAGTTACACTATCCTGAAAACCTTAGTTCAGTGTCCAGTAGCAGAAAACAAAACAACAACTAGGTATTAGGAAATTCTAAGTAATAGAGAACAAGGCAGAAGATATCATGCCATTTTATGACCCCCCCACATTTTAAACACTCCTACTTTTTAATTACTTCATATAGCTCTCTTACCATCTCAAAATGTATGCAGGAGAACTGGAAAAGGTGTAGAGAAGGGAAAACATGCAGAGCCATTTCCATATGGGAAGTGAAAAGGGCTAGAATTATTCAGGCTCAAAGAGAGATGACGGAGGAGTAACAACACTAGTAGATGGAAAGTTGAAGACAGAAAGATATGGTCCTCACACAATATGCAGTTAAGCTGTGCAACTATTCCCAGCTTTGCTGTTGATAGTAGAATAGTAGATGGATTCAAAAAGCCCTGGACAAATTTATAGACACAATTCTGGCTGAGGAGAGACCTAGATATTTCAGGAAAGTATCCCTTATGCTTTATTACATCCTTTCCTAGGCATCCACTGTTGGCCTCTGTCATAGGCAAGATATTAGATGGACTTTCATTATGAATCAGCGTATTTGTCCTTATGTTCTTAATCAGATCCTGAATCAGATAAAGATTTCTGCTGACATGTAGTCGATCCAATTTCACCTGATGATTTTTGGGGACAAAATAAGCATTGTGCAAGGGTTAAATAGTAAGTATAATTTTCATTTTGGGGTATTAGACATACAAAAGTTTCAAACCTGAGTCAGCCTCGACCACAATAAAGCATGTTCTCTGAATGATTCTCTAATTTTGAGAATATCCTCTATAAACCACGGATTATTTTTTTTCAGTGCAGATAATTCATTCAAGTTTTCAGAAGTGAGGTTGATCGCAATGATATATTTTATCCTCCTAGAATAATACAGACCAAGTGCCTTTCTTCTTCGTAAATTCTCTTCAACAATGGCAATAAACAGATGCCAGTGAAGAAGAAATTTAAGGCACGATACTTACCTCAAATATTGTCCTAGTCGCCACATATTTTCAGATTGGCATAGTCTAGGCCTAACACAATTTATCTGTTTAGCAACCCTGAATATATCTTTCCTCCAAATACTCATCCTGTACTACTCATGTAACTTGCAGTATCCACAACATCCCTTGGAAAGAGATGTTGTGTAGGAAAGCCTACCACCCACTGTGCCGAAACCCACCTTTTTTCATCTGTTGTAGATCCAGTTCCTGCTAGAAGCCCCTCTTTATACTGCAAGAACCAGTGAGCTGTCAATTCTTACCATCATGTCTGCAAAACATGTGATTCTGAAGACCTCTATGACATTGCCTTGTCAGCCCTTTCTTTTCCTAACTGACAAATCCTACCCTGGTCATTCTTCTAGCATATACTCAGCCATTCTTGTTCATATTCTTTGGGCCTTTTCTAGTTCTAGTCAACCTTTTTTGTTTGATTGATAAGGGAGGCAGATCTGTATGGAGTGTTAATCCTGAAGGCAAACAATGCATTTATGCATGCAAAACAATACTATTGTTTTGCTCTTCATTCTTTTCTAAAGCCTGCCTAACTTTTATTTTGCCCTTTTTTGATCATTACTGAATAGACATTAAATTCACATTTTCCATTGAATTGTAGCTCATAATCCAAAAACTTTATTGTTATTGGTCAGCATAGAGCCCATTATTTTACATAAAAAGAATTTTTTCCTCCTTACCATTAACTGCTTTGACTTTTATCTAATATTTTATTGCCTAATATTTACTCTCAAAAAGTCCTCCTATACTTCATTGCTCTCTATCATTACTATCAACTCCACATCCTTTGTAAATCATTTCACTTGTCACTTACTCTCTCCATTGCCCTACCCCTCTTCAGTCATTTCAGCAGCACAGGTTTGAGCATGGACCACCACAGATTTCTGTGACTTCTCCCAGTTGCTGTAACTGACATTTTGCATCCATCCATCCATGCATTCATGCATCCATCCACCCCTTGCATCCCATCTCATAGCCAGTCCATGTCTTACCCCCACAGCTCCTTGGATTCCCAAGAGCTTTTAAAGGAAATTAGCTTGACAATAATCAACCAGTCATTTTGTCTTTTCCCACACAGGTCACATATATTCACATGTCCACTAATTCAATTATATCTCAGACTTTTACTGACTTGGTGGGTATAAATCTCATGCTATGAATGTGTAGTTTCCTTCATTCTCCCTGGAACCTCTTTTAAAGACTGGCATAGCATTTGCCATTGGTCAAGTCAGTCCTCATGTACCTAAGTAGTTTTAAACTGAAAGGCTACACATTGCCATTAACAATTCATCTATTTCATCCTTGACTTCTTTTAAAGCACTTGGGTGAACACTGTCCAGCACCAGTTAGTATCTGTATTGTCAGTGTTTCCACAACCCCTTTAGCCACTTCAGCATCAGCCATACTCTCTGAGGAATATCCTCGCTCTCCAAAGGGATCCAACATGGATCTACAATTTAGTTCATGGCAAAAGCTTACGTAAAGAATTCATTTGACTTCTCAGCAGTGGTCTTGCCCTCTCAGTGCTCCTTTAATGTCATGCGCACCAGTTGGCTCTACAATCTCTCTGATATGCTTCCTGCTCTTGATATGTCTGAAGGAATATTTAGTATTCATTTGATCCTTTTTGCTCATTGTTCCTTGAGCTCTATTTTGACATGCACTGTTGCATTTATACAATTCATCTGCCAGCATTTACAATCCTTTGTCTTTTCCTCATTTAGATACAATTCCAGCTTTTTGAAAGATGTCTTCTTAGTCTAATAACCTACTTATTGTGCTGATTAGACATGCTTGCTTCCTTTTTACCCTTATTCAAGCCTCTCTGAACAGGTGGCACACACTACTGCTGGCCTTCCAGTACGCTGTCCTTCAGTAAGCTCCTTGTAGCCTGCAAAGAGTTACTCCATATTTAACAAATTCCTAATTTTCACATATTTCCCCTTTTCGAAGTTGTGTACCCCTGGGGTACTGATGGTGGGGGATGAGGATGACCTTTTTACCTCTGTAAGGATGCTGAACTTCAATTTAGGACTTGTTTGCACTCCCATTAAAATCAACACTGATTGTGTCTAAGAAGGGATAGCTTAAGAACTAAAGGTCAGGACTTACTGGGTTTTAAAGGAGTAATTTCTATTGATGTCTCAAAGCTGCTTAAAAATTGGTAACATGATTAAGACCTACTCAAGGATTTTGGCCTAATGAAAGTCAGAGGTACTGAAAACTTTGTAGTAGGAATGAATTCAACAGCGGGCTACATTAGCAACATTAGCAGCCTTCAAGCCAAAGATTAATTTATATAACTAAGAGCAGTGTCCTTCTGCCATTTATTTAGTAGTGCCATTTATAAACTATCATCAACACTCCCCTCTTTATTAACTTTAATATGTTAAATATGTTATTTGGAGTATGTCAACCATAGTTTTAATTAGGTAAAAGATTGACACTAAAAATACACAGTAATCAGTGAGAAAGCTGAGACATTAAGCATCCTTTAGCTCATATTTAAGCTGGTACTTTGCTAAATCCCTACAAGCTCTCTAGATCTTCTGATATGCCTGTGGAACATGGTGGTTTGAAAACATCAAACTGACTTTTGTAAGAGCCATTTTATGAGATGCATTTATTTTTTATTAAATTATTTTTTACATCTGAGTACTGTCAGAGAACCAAATTCTAATTTATTTCACACAGGTAACATTTTCTTGCAGTTCAGTTCAACGTATTATTCAGTAAAGAATAATTATAAATTCAACTCCATTTTGTGTTATGGTATAAAAAAATCATTAGTTCTCTAAAAATACAGTGCTTCAAAAAGGTTTCATGAACACTTCTCAACATAAAGAAAGTCACTAAAGGAGAAATAATTCAGGTTAGGCAAAACTATGAAGCCACTGAGGGGGGGGAAAAGTCATACTATGATCTGTTTAGAAATTATGGTAATGTATGTTACAGATGGTCAGCTTAAGACAGTACAGGTAACAATGTTTCTGGCACGGTTGGAGGGGGCTTGATTTTACAGACTTAATATTCCTCACATGCAGTATTTTGCATGCTATTTTCCAGATCTTATAAAAGATAATCCTAGCAGTGCCTATCAGCAGAGCTGGAATTTTAATATCATGGCACAGACCTCTGTCATTTGAGCCAAGAGGAATATTCACAGTAGACTGCTCTTCTCTGTTCAGGCAGATCACTGAAGGAGACACGTGGCTTTTGCTGAGCCTTTTCAGGTAGTAGAGTGCAGTCACTAGCTCCTCACAGTCCCTACTGCCTGCTTTCTTTTATACCACTTCTGTAGACCTTTTCTGTTTCTGTCTGACCTTTACTATCCTTCCTCCCCACTGTGATCCCTATTGCTACCCCACCCTATCCTCTTTATTCTCATCTCCTCCATCTTCTCCAATTTGCTCTACTTCTATCGATAAAACTATGTCTTTTTTCTTGTATCGGTCATAGAAGCAACTGCTATTTAAGCTGCTGCTCAAAACTCTTTTCTTAGACAAGTACTGAAAGTAAGTGTAATCTCAATTGCATTTGGTAAGTAAAAGCTTATATAAAACCATAGCTACCAAGCTGTCTGTAACAGTTAACTAACCCGTTGCCAGTGTCAGAGAAGACTGTGATAAAGAAGGCCCTCTAAATTTAACTGGGAATCCAATTGTTAAAAATGATATCTAGGCACTAACCTTCCCCCTCATTGCCACGTCTTCAGCCTGGCTCTGCCTTCCCCCAGCGAGGTCTGTGCAATGCAGTAGCTGCTGTGGAGAAAGTGGCAATTCAATATTTTTTCAGAAAATTTCCAAAGGCAAGAGCAAACCGTGGCACCCTGCAGGTACACATTGTCTTGTATGTGCTTCTATTTTCATATCAAAGACCCCTCCCAAACCCAAAGCTAATGAATGGCAATTGGATACACGGGTAAGAAAACCCACAACTCATGATTATTTCTCTGAATTGAGCACTGCATGACATTGAACATTAAAAAGTCAACATAATCATGGACACCCTCCACTCTGGGCAGCATGAATAACCTAGACTAATGCTGTCTTGGGAAAAAGTTCTTTGAGAACAAACATGTGACCAATCACATTATCACCCCTTATTAATTTCTTTCACAACCTCTGGCAACCTGAACACTTCAAATTCTTTCCTAGTGACATCTGTATTCATGCATCTAACTTAGATTAAAACCCACAGCAACAACACTGCCCTTGTGTAAGTAAACATCACTGTCAGCCCTGGTCCTGAACTCACCGAATCCCATTGCCCTTTGGAGCCCTGCTACCAGCTCTTTCTACTGATCTGCTTTGCATGACCAGATACAAAGGATATCTCACAGTCACCTGTAAACCCTCCACCCTCTAGTTCCCAAATGAAAAGAGTCCCGTTCACTCATTTCTCTGCTCTTTCCTCAACAACCCCTAATAGCTCTCAAATGTCCCATTTCGGTCATTTGGGAGTTGGCTTAAAACTTCAGGACAAGCAACAAACCCAAACAGATGGGAAAGGTTTGAGGTGTAATTCTGTGCGTTCTGTCTGCACTCTACCTAGGCTGAAGAGCACAGTCTGCTTAAAGCATCGTGCACAACATGGCAGGGAAAATTAACATCAGCATCTCAGTTACACAGAATTTGTTCCCATCATGCTGACCGACACGTGAATACATTTTCTGTCTGAGCTAATATATTTTTGCTGCAGAGTTAAAATCTTTTGCATATCACACTGACCAATGTGACTAATTTTATTTTTTTTAATTTCAGTCAAGAGTTTAAACTGTCAGCTTTTTTTAGTTCAAAACTCTACTTTGGACTCTCTCCAATTAATATTTAAATAAAGTGTTTTCACCAGCCCTTGAAAATCAGTTGCAAACTCAGACAACTTGTTAGGAACAAAAATGCAGACTGTGCATACAAACCCACAAATTTCACCATTTTTTAACAAGAGAGAAGTAACTATACTGAAGACCACTGGAACCGTTCCAAGAAAAAGGAGGTATTTGTACCAGTATAAATTCACACTTAACTTCAGAGGTTGAACTTCCCTGGGTAGACTTTGCATTTTGAAAGTACTGTAAATAGGAACATCAAAGCTAGCCAATCTGAACAGGAGGCCTCACAGAGTGGACTGAGGTACTTGACAGTAAACCTAATTTAACATAATATTCAACTGTGTTCCAGATAGAGATACTTGAAGAATGATACAGCTCCATTCTCAACTCTTACGGCTGTATCTACATGCCTACTTGGTCAGTGATGTATCACAGACTATAGTTCTTTTGTCTTTCATGTGGCAGTTTTCAGAAGCTGCCAAAGGTCATAAATGTAATAAGGATAGGCAAACAAAGGGCAAACACGTTTTTCCTTTAGGGGAAGGCAGATTCAGGACTCTAGTTCTGACCTGAGTGACCAATGGAAAAAAACCAGAAATGTGGAAGCAACACTTATTGCAATACAGTCAGGCTGACTTCCAGATGTAGTGACATTTCCTACTCTTTGCAGTGTCCTGGCCACATAGAAGCCTTAGTAAATTTTCCAAACTGTAACTGCCATGAATTATGGCTTTTTGCTATGAATTCAAAGCCCTCCATGACAGATCTACAGCCTGACTCATTATATTCAGAGTAATGATTATCCTGTATAACCCATAAAAACTTTCTCCTTGAGAGATACAAGAGAAGACTCTCCCAAGTGCCCAAACGTACTATTGTCACCACTTAAGGACTCACAGAAGTGGCTAATGGGAATTTTTGAAAGTATGCAAATTCTTAACTGTCCCTGGAATAAAAGTTCCCCTCAGTATTGACATGTAGATATTCTACCAAGAAACATCCTGCCTTAATTCTGTCAGACCAGATCACCCACAGACCTTTAAACACGTAAACACAAATCTGTTGCATTTTTCTGAGCAATTTTGTATTGCTCTATGTACTCAAAGGAGGCTACTCAGCAACCTGCCAAGCCAGACACGCAAAGCATAAAGTACATTCATCTGCCTCGGCAGCTGACTACCTTTTGCTGCTCTCTCTAATTCCAGTTCTTGTCAGTCTGCCTTTCACGATGCCCATTTCCATATGGATTCATCATTCTTCAGACCTAGTCACCAAGTCCCTCAGGCTTCCCTGTCTTTGGGCTGTGTTAGCATTGGAAAGACCAGAGGCTCTTTTACAGTCAGGAGGTAGAGATGTGCCTCTGTTTTTTAGTCAGTCCCATGTTCCTTCCCTGCCTTGAGCTATTAAGATAGAAATTCATGCTCTTCACATGACATGGTATGAAATCCACTTCAGGACAACAGTCCTAATTCTGGGCCAAACATTGATTGGAAAACTTTCCTAGGGATGGGAAGAGTACAATCATCTATCAGCAATCTTCAGTTAGGCCTCTTTCCCATAAAAATAAGTAGATTTCACTTTTTGGATGCAGATTATTTGCAGAAATGTCATCACCTAAATAAGATAAACTGTATCTGGAAAAGCAGAGCACGTGCTGCTGAAGCTGCTTTATCTCAGCAGAACAGGGACAGCTTTGTATTCCTGAAAATGACCATCAGAAAGGGTGCTGGTCTCTTATTATTTAGTCTAACAACTGAAGGAAGCAAAAGACCAAGCTATTTCATATATATTTTTATTTTTTTTTAAAAGCAGCTCTTACACAGATTGTGATGGGAGTATTTTGTGAAAGACACTCTCACATCTTAGTTGAAATCAGGTCTAGTCAGGGAAGGAAGCTTTTGCTTCCTCTTGCTGCTGATTAAGAGTCTAGGGCTTAAAGGGCAATTCCAGACAAGGAAGGAGATCTTTATCACTGCCCTTGGAACAGTTCCCACTGTTGTGCTCATTTTTTCCCTTCTTTTAATCACAATTTACAGCTGAAAAACATATCTCAGAGAATGGTACCAGCATACCAGCTGTTCCATGAAGATGCCAGATCATTCAGCATTGTTATGTTTTCAATACTTATAAATGTTTCTAATAATATTACATGATTTCAATCAGTACACAGTACTTAAGAACTACCACAGCTGTTTTCTGAGTAGCTAAAGTAGATCAGCTTGTAAGAAAGCAGCACAGGAAAGTCCTCCTCTAAAAAGTACAGTGTGGGCTGAAGCCATCTGGTGAGTATTACAGGTCACCTTCTCCTCTCAGCAATATTCACCTAGGGTCCAGTCCAAACAGGAGAGGTGTTTTACAATGCAAGAGGAGATCTTAGGATCAACTCTCAGCATTCAGGTGTGACACATCTCTTTAATCAATCACTAAAGTCATGTGGACGTGGTTTCCATGCTAAATTAGGGAGACGACATGACAAAACAGTAAGAGTTACCTTAGAGGTAACATGGCCAGCAGATCAAGGGTTGTTGAGGTGTAGGGCATAGCTGGTCTACTGTGTTCACTTCTGGGAACCCATACACCTCATAGCTGGTCTACTGTGTTCACTTCTGGGAACCCCCATACACCTCATAGCTGGTCTACTGTGTTCACTTCTGGGAACCCACATACACCTCAAGAGAGAGTGCTGTTAAAACCTGGAGAGGGTCTGTAAACTATCTGTCAGGATGGCCAGGGACACAGAGCACATGATCTATAAGGAAAACCTGAGGGAGTTGTACTTCTTTTGTCTGGCAAAGCAGAGGTTAAAGGGGGATTGTGTAGCAGCCTATGAATACTTGTGGGAAGTTACAGAGATAGCAAAGTCAGACTTCTCTTGGCAGTAGCAGAGAACATAACAAGGGGCAAGAGACATGTGTTGTGACTTGGGATACTCAGATGGGACATTAGGAAGAATTTCTTTACCAGCAGCATAGTGCAGCACTGAAAGCATCTATGTAGAGAGTGAATGGACTTTACTGCTTTTCAATATTCAGCTAAGCAAAGCCATTGTTCTAGTGTTGGTCTCTTCCACTTGATACCCACCCCTCAGATATTTATAGACATTAATAAGATCCCCTCTCAGCCTTCTCTCAAGACTAAACAGCTCCAGTTCTCACAACCTTTCTTCATAGGAGAGATGTTCCAGGCTCTTTATCATCTTTGTAGCTCTCCATTGGACTCTCTCCAGTAGATCCCTGTCTCTCTTCAACTGGGGAGAACAAAACTGGATACCAGATGTGGTCTCACCAGTGCAGAGTAGAGGGGGAGGAGAACCTCACTCGACCTGCTGGCCACACTCTTCTCTATGCACCCCAGGATACCATTGGCCTTCCTGCCACAAGGGCACATTGCTGTCCCGTGGATAACTTATTGCCCACCAGGACACCAAGGTCCCTCTCCATGGGGCTGCTTTCCAGCAGGTCTACCCCTAACCTGTACCGATGCATGGTGGTGTTCCTCCCCAGGTACAGGACTCTACACTTATCCTTGTTGAACTTCATTATGTTTGCCTTTGCCCAGCTCTCCAGCCTGTCCAGATCTCACTGGATGGCAGCACAGCCTTCCAATGCATTGGCCACTGCTCCCAGTTTCGTATCAACAGTAAACTTCCTGAGGGTACATGTCTCTCTGCAGATGATTCTGGTCCTAAATGTTGTTGCTCTGTGACACACAATAACATATTTAGGCCAAAAAACTTGTGTGCTTGGACAC